>JANLJB010030150.1:0-20846 GCA_026212285.1 Bursera cuneata | reverse complement strand
AAATACTTAAATTAATAGCATTTAAAGTGTAAAAATGATATTTAAACTCATAATAAATGTACACTTTTAAGTGCTTATCGCTGGGCTGGTGTGATTGCGAAGGTTAATTCTTTAATAAGTCAACTATTAAAGCCTTCTCCATTTTTCTGGACCATGGTAACTTTTGATAGAAGAAACTAATAACTTCTAACAGAAGAAACTATTGGATTGAATATGACTGTGGCTGTTGCTTTGGGAAAGTTAACTCTAAAAGCATTCTTTCTTTCCTCTAGCTTCTAGGTTTCCTTCATTGGAATCAGCTGTTGATTCAGGGCTACACAGAAATTAGAGAGTCAAGGGTCACTGGGTTTCTCATTGACGATAAACCTCCAACGTTTAAGTCAGCAAATGGGTCACTTAGTGCGATTAAAAATAATTGAATGTGCGTATATTCAAGCCTACTAACTATGTGTTTGAGGTTGGTTTAAAAAGGTTAACAAGGAATGGAATGGAATTCCTTTAAGTTGAAGATGGTCTCATGGGGGAGTCAATGACTTCTCAAAATGGTGTGGAACGGTGTGACCGTTGATAAGGGTGAACGGTGGGGGTGTGTAATGTTGATATCACAGAGGCAAAGACCTATGGTATGGATGTGCAGTGGGGATTTTAAAGAGATTGTGAGCAGTAACAAAACTGAACAAAAGCAGTAATGAATGGTGGTTACCATGAACAAATGAGATAGAAAGAGAGCTTGCAAAACTGGTTTAGGCTTTTCTCAAATATTTTGTTAATACCTGGTTCTAGGCCACTATTTCCTTTTTATAGCCTCACCTTTTTTGTAACATAAGCCCTATTAATCCATTTTGGCCAAGTGGCATGATCCTAGAGAATCATAAATCTTATTGAAGATCCCTCGATTTCAACCAAGGTGCAGTTGGCATATGTTTACTTACCCACGTGTTATCCCAATTGAAACAAATGTTAGCCTCCTATCAAGTTAATGTTCCATCTCGGTAGGGTTCTAGCCCGGAAAGACCTCTCAAGGAAAGCCGATGCAAGTTTATTTTGACGTGGAGAAGGTCCACCAATCAATGAGAATCATGGTTCAAGAAGGTCTCACTGCCTACTAAGATCAATCTTCTTTTCGGTAGACTGATATCTCATCGCAATCACTCATTGCCTTTAGCAAATTTGTTTGGAATACCCACAATAGTTTAGTCCAAGTGGCAAGGTACACCTAGGATTGAGGAGGAAAGGCCAATAGCGAGATCCAAATAATAAGTGTGAGAGAACCAAATAATCAATCCAACCAATAACTGTGGGCATCATTTCCTTATATTGCTATAGAAAGAAGAATGTGCACATATATTGAGAAGATTATTTGTATTAGGCTTTTTTTTTTTAAACATGTTTTCACATTTGTCAGATTTACTTTTATTTTTATTTTTTCACTCTATGTGTATGAGTCAATTATGAGCCTTGAATAGTAAAAGCAATAATTGATTCTATCCACAAATAATAACATTGCATTTTCAAGTAGTGCTGGACAAGACGAAGAAGTGGAGATCAATAATGTAGGTATATGAAAGTGTAACAAGTCAAATAGAAAAGAATGACGGCTTTGAATTGACTCCTGTTGAATTAATAATATATTCTAATTAAGTCCACAAGCCTCTCACTTTGAACGTTCCTTCTCTCTCTATATATATACTTGCGGATGGTTGTTCACTGCATACAGCTATTACCAAAAAATAGTGCTTCTATATAACTACACCATGGAGAAATTTTCGGGCGCAAGGCGATGTCACTTGCCATGGATAGAGGAAGAAGATGAGCAACTCCTAGCTTACATTCAAGATCATGACACTAACAGTGTCAACTGGGATGATGTCCCCAAGGCAGCAGGAATCTCTCGCACGGCCTCGAACTGCTATGCTCGATGGCAATCCATGCAGCCGAGTACAGAGTCAGTTGATTTCACCGATGAAGAGGAGAAGCTGCTCATCAAACTTCATTCTGCTCTTGGTGACAGGTCAGTTTTAAAATATATCTATTTTTTTTGTTAGTACTCCCCATTATTATTTACATTCTTTGTTTTCAACAGAAAATGTAATCGGGTTGTGTTTGTTCTTGTTTTAAGGTGGTCCCTGATAGCAAATTGTTTCCCAGGAAAAACATATATGGATATCAAGAATTATTGGACGACTTCAAATATGAAAGAAAAACTAATCAATCAACGAAAACTTTTTGATTTTTTGGGACTTCGACAAAGTGACGAGTGTGCTGCTAAAATGTTACATGGTGAAAGTTTGGAGCATGACATGTTCGAAAACAACAAAGAAACAAAAGCATATGGAGAAATGAGTTCGGAAGTGGATCTAGAACTCAAAATATAAGTCCTTTATGTTTAGCTTTTCAATTGTTTTATATTAAAAAATTTGAAGAATATTGTGTTAATAGTAATTGATCCTTCTATCTTATGAGCTATGTCATCATCTAAGATATTGCTATAGTTGATTATCTTAATATTTAAACTTTGTTTTATTGTAAATTAATAGTAAATCTTTTGTTTCGGGTTACACATGGAGTAATGTAAATTAAGGAAAACAAAAGCAAGCAATGATTCATGCTTCAACTATTGTTTCATTAATGCTTTGTTGATCTAGTTCCTCTATATCCTAATCTAAATATTTATCATTAAATTGCAACATTAATTACATGTTAGAGACAAAAAAGGGCATCAAAGCAAAGAGAATAAATAACATGTTAGAGAAACAAGAACATATGCCTTCTCAATACACACCATTTGGTCTTGCAATTTCAATCATACATGATCATGCATGACCTTTTGTGATCTCATATCAATAAAATGAGTCCAACCTTAATTAATATATATATAATATATCATATTGCAATTCCTAGATCTTGTTACATATATTTTTTTTTAGTTATAAAATATAAATTCATAAATTTTACATGTATGGAAAAAATAATTTTAATTTGTATCTTACAAGATATGAAATGCATATATATTTTTTATTTTTTTATTCTTTATTTTGATAAAATATCCTATCTTATTTTCATTTATTATAGCAGAAAATTAACTATATATATATATAAAGGAGGTTATTATTGCATTTCTTTTATGGGAATATGAACCCTTTAAGTATTCTACAATTTTTTTTCTAAGTATATTTATCATTAGATTATTTAAAAAAAATTATAATAATTATTTAATTAAATATATTATTGATACAAGATATAATTAAGGTAAATTGCAACATTAATGACATATATATAATTACAGACAATATGAAAAAAAAATCACTATTTTTTTCTATTGTTTAGCCATCTAAAAGTTAATTGGTTAATTTTACAAGCCAAGTTAACTCTCCTATCGGACGTTACAAGTTAGCAGGTGCTTCATCTGTCATCATAATGGATTGATAGGTGCAACGCCCATTAGAGCTCATCAGCCTGTCAAAAAGGTGGCTAAGCATACTTCAACATCTGATTTGGAAGAATAATTTTGTCCACATTTTAAACTTGGATAGCCAAAGAAAGAAAAAACCAAACCTATAAAAAGTTGAAAAAACAAACTCTAAATTTGGTTATACCCTCTAATATTTATGTAATTACATATCTATGGTGGTTATAAATATATCTTTTATGGATGTGTAATTAAATATAATTACATATTTAGAGTGGTTATTGTAAATATATATTGTTATGAATATGTAATTAAATATTAAAAAAGATAAAGATTTATATATATTAAAATATTCGTATAAAAAAATCTTATTTAAAAAATTTTAAACTAATTAAATTCGGATTTAGTAGAGACAAATCAAATTATAGATTGATTGGGTAGCAAACTTAAATTAGGTTATTTAGGATGGGTAGCAGTAAAAAAAAATGAAGAGAGAGAGGAAAGAAGAAAGAAGAAAGATGGAAGTTTTAGCATCATGTGACATGATGGATTTCAAAGATGACATGTAAGTCACGAGAAGAAATTTAAATGGAATTATTGGTTCTCTTGAAGGCCACAAAAAAGGGTTTTCAAAGTGGGTACTCTTGAAGAGAAGTTAGCTAAGAATGTCTAACTGTACAATAATGGTGCGCCAAGTTCTTTTTCCTTGTCTAAGCAAATTTGCAAAAAGAACAGGTACAGGCTTGGCAATTGGCACAAAGTCCACAGCCCACCACTACCTCATCAATCAATGACTTCGTACAATTGGTTTCATTTTTTAATTTCACTCTTCCGCTGCCTAATTATCATCATCCTCTCTTCCGAACCCTAATTTCCCTTCCAAAAGCCTTGACCCCGTTCTGCTTTTCTTCAATTTATACATACATGTTAATATCTCTACCAAGCTAAAACCACATTTACTTAACACACATAAATCAGGCATTATAGTCGATCATTGTTATCCATTCAAGATTTATAATCTGATACAGTATTATTAATTATAACTTACTTCCTAATACACAGTATTCTAAAAAGTTTATATATACATATATATAGTGTGGGATGGGACTGGTACTGAACTATTAGGTTTTCAAGCTCAGCGCTTAAAAGGTTAGGCAGATCTTTTTGGCCTTGGATTCTCAGCTTGTTCGGAAGCTAACCCTAAAATACCAGCGTTTACGCATTAAATAATTTCCCTTTTAGCAAGCAAACTAGTAACAAATGGTGCATAATTACGAATCTCCATTATGACATAATACATCGACACGCAGGCAACAGGCTGCAGGCAGTAGAGGAAGGACTAGTAGGAGGTTAGACCTAATTAATCAATCTTATATCAATAAGAGGTGGAAGGACATGAGCAATCTTCTGTGAAGGAATGGACCCTCTTTCCAAAATCATGATTTGAAGCGTGTTGTCAAGTGATTTTCGCACTGGCTTCTGCTGCATGTCATTGTTTCTTTTTTATTTTGGTTAGGTTACAATTACATCCTTCATCTGTCCCTACTCCCAGCTGCCGCTAACCCATCAAAATCTTTAAACAAGGTGTTTATTTGTCAATATTTTCCTCTTCTATAAACTTGTCATGAATAAACAAGACCAGCATTGAACACCCAGGACCCATGTGAGATTATGATCACTAATTTATACTGAAACCTTTATCAATATCCTTCTTTTTTTTTTTTTTTTTTTTTTAAGGAAGCCCANAATTTATACTGAAACCTTTATCAATATCCTTCTTTTTTTTTTTTTTTTTTTTTAAGGAAGCCCATCTGGGTAAGGGTTACCAGAACTCCATCTAGGACGTCTATTCTTGGATCACCTGGGATTACTGAACACTCGTCCAAATTTTCCCGATTGAAGTTCAGATGAACTAGCAGAACAAGGGTTTCTCTCTCTCTCTCTCTCTCTCTCTCTCTCTCTCTCTTTTACGGTAAGGGGCGACTAAAAGTAGATGAGAATGAACTGAAACCGTTTTATATAGTTTTTATGTGACTGATTTCTAATAAGATTCTTATTCTTTTAGTTGGTAGAGCTTTGGTGCAATATGGCTATTGTGTGAACTGATCATAGTTTCAGATTTTTCTCTACATATATGTTATGAAGGAGATGAGTCAACTCGCCTTTCTTTTGCATTTTTAGCTGTTACTCTAAATATAACTCCAAACGAATTTAGACAACGAGAATTGGTGAACAAAGACAGCAACATAAAGATGCATTGCAGTATTAATCAAACGCCAGATTAATTACACACGTCGCACAGAGGGGATCAAGTTTTCCACACATAAAAGCATAAACGAAATTAAGATTAAAATGCAAAGTGTAATAATGGTCTTAGGGTCGAGTTGCTGATGGTGTCTTCCTCTTCTTGGTTGTATTCGCCATCATCACCTGTGAAGCGGGGTTCTCCTTTTTCTTGGGTGGTGGATTATCGATATCCATCTGCTCTTGCCTGCAGTCCAAGCTGCAGTATGCCTCGTCCTTGTACATGTAGATTCCGCCGTCTTTACCAAGATTAAACGGTTGATTGCAACGAACACAGGTTTCCGGCAAAATGGTTTCATTCAAATCAATTCTCGCATCCTGATCAAAGCATGGATTAAAGGAACGAAATTCAAGTAATGATGTCTTTTGAGATTTGGAAGCAAACTTCGCATAGAATAAAGATTTATTTAAGAAGTTAAAGAGACCAGATGGCTTATTCGGGGCAGCCGAAGAGCTGGCATGTTCAGCAACAGTAAGAGAAGACATTTCATTACAAGGTATTAAGTTAAAATGAGTAGCTTGCTGCTTCCTTGAAGAACAGCCGGCTTCATGAGGTAACGGTGGCAGCGCATTACAACTTAAGTAAGTATGAGTGGGCCGCTTCCTTGCAGAAGAGCTGGCGTTGTAATCAGGGAGAGGTGGCAATAATCCATTACTAGTCAGGTGGCTGGGCTGCGGTTTCCGGATAGAAGAGCTGGCGTTATCAGCAAGGGGTGGGAAGTAGGCAGAGTAACTTGATTGCTTATTGCCAGCAGAAGAGCTGGCATTACGGCCAGCAAGAGGACTTGTTATGTAGGGAGAGTAAGTGGGTTTAGGATCAGCAAGAGACACCAACCCTTTATCTTGATTAAAAAACCTAGGCTTTCTTGAAGTCGACCAACTTTGTTTCGGATAACCAGACTTTCTCGAGGATGAAGATGAAGAATCCATGTGTGATATATATGTTCTGCAAAATGCAAAATTATGTTAGCTAGATCTATATTATACATGTAGATACAAAAAGAAGTGATACTACAGACCTTACTAGCAGAGTGCAGACCAGAGAGCTTCGTATCTTTAATTCTAGATCGGAGCACTTAATGATAATGCTAATGGAGGAATTTTTGTGGACGGAAGAGTATGATAATCGTATAATAGCTTTGTTTTGAATGGAAGAGATGCTAACTACTTGCTCATATAAAGATTGCATTGAAAGAGTTAAATGGTAATTTCACAAACTGTGAGTAGATAAAAGAAGATAATTGAGGGTTCCCAAGGAACTGCTCTACTTCAAAACTTAAACACATACGGATGAAAATTTTCTCTCACAGTCTGCAACATGATGATAATTGTACCATCTCACCGTTTATATGTAAATAAGTTGTAAAAGTGAACATACCATTGGTCCTCTCCCTTACACCAATTCAGCTATTCCCCTTCATGTCCATGCTGCTCTTCTCTTGTCTTAATATCATTGAAAGTCTGCAATTCGTCTAGCCTATTTAGTCCCATTATCACACATTTAGTCTTATGTTCACACTCACAAAATAGTAAGACCTAAACCTAGCTCATTATTGATACCAATTTTTCAAAAACTCTCTCTCTCTCTCTCTCTCTCTCTATATATATATATATATATATATTGCACTGATTAAATTATTTATTAGTTATTAAAGGATTTTAATTACAAATTTTTGAATTTTTGAAGTTCGATTCTAAGTATAGTTTTTTAATGATAAATATCGAATTGGAATAAAAACTTTAGGATAATAGTTGAGAAACATTTGGTATTATTCTTGCAACTTTAAACGAGCATCTAATATAGAACTTATTAGAAGTAGAAAATAAACTTTAGCCAATTTTGACTTGTAATGGGCCTCAATGGACAAACGCAAGAGAATGAGAGAGAAATTGGCTCATTCGAAACCTCCTTTATTTTTTAACAAATCCTATTAAAATAATTCATAGTATATAACTTTAAACTGTTTTTCAAACTATTTTTTTAAGCTTGAGAGAGTAAGAATATAAAAGAGAATGATGTTCAAATAAGATAATATAAAACAAAAATGTAGAGATTTTCGGTCAAGACACATGAGGTTGGTTAGAAAGATAAAAGAAAATAAGAGATGGTATTTTTCTAAAAATCCTTCTATTATTTTGACAAATACTTTTTGAATAAAAAAACATTTTGTTATTATTATTATTTTTTTCAAGTTAACTAATTAAATAACTCGTTTGACTTATACTACAATATAATAATATAGGCTTATAAGAATGAAGCCTCTCAACCCTCCATCTTGAATGGGTGTTTTAGCTTTCTTTTTGACAAAATCTTATCAAGTTCAACTATAATTTCTCCTATAATATGTTATATATATATATATATTATTAATTAATAACACCAAGGAATATGATTGAGAGAGTAGTCCATTTAAATCTTGTTTTTAACACACTAACTAGTTAAATGATTTTAGAATACTTATAAAGTAGATTAGTCATTTCATTTAATATATTAATCTTATATATTGGATGTATAATTTTACTAACGAATATGTGATGGCCCAATGATTTGTTACATAATTAATTGAATAATATTACTGCATTAATAAAAAATATGATTTCAATTTTTATTTTAGTTATAATTACATTTATCTAATACCTAAATCAAATATACTAATTACAACCAAACCTTGGCCTTACTTGAATTTGGAAGGAATCAATACAAACCAAATAACTCATGTTGGGCTTTAAGAATCAAAAGCCATGACATTGGCCATGGGTGAATGAAAAATGTTACTAGCTCATATATGATTGACATTAATTGAGTGAAGCTCTGGTAGAAACCACATCACATATATATTTAGGCAAAGTTTGATTAAGGATCAAACTAATTAACACATGCGTATCATTTCATATTATATATCATAAAATATATGCATGTAATAGAACATGGGCAATATTGGGCGCTAGATCAGCTATAAACTCTTTTTATATATAAAGACGCCACTACCACCATAATCCTTCTCTTAGGACAGTGCTCACCGGTTCTCCACCATCCATGCATCCATCCATCCACATGTTCAGTACCATGCACAACAGCATCATATCATCTTTTCGGTCATATTGAATTCTCCATTATGGATTTATATAAAGTTATAAGGAAATGTTAATTGCCATGTAACGTTATACATTTTTTCTGATCACCAACCAAAACATTCGAAATATAGGGAATATATAAATCTCGGAGAGATTTAATTATAATACCAAATTAACTTGATTGATGTTTCTTGACCATGAATCCCTGAGGTGACTCATCTACGTAATTCCAAACTTAAATGTTCAAAGCATAAAAGACTTGACCATGAATCCCTCTGAGCTGTTCTTTTGCTGTACAATCATCAGGAGTGAGTGCAGGAGTGGACCGAGGAATAAAACTTAACGGGATCAAATATTAAAGTAACAATTAAGGTAAATAAAATAAAAATAAACACAAGTATTTGTATTAATAAAATTTTTATTAACTAATATAATTATAACTGTCTTAATCTTTTGAAAATATTACATAATGACTTAATTATCAATACTATCAAATACATCATTCTCTCTATACACAACTAAGCTATTATTCAACCATTGATCTTTTGGCTTCAAAAAATTTACATATGATGCCGTACTATGATTCAATTTGGCATATTCAACTGCTTCCCACTTATAAATTCATTCAATTCACAAAATAATAATAATAAAAATTGATATGTAGCACATAAGACTCTAAGCACCCACCACAACTCTTCAGCTACCACAGCCGAATCAGCCAACCTCCTCCGTGTGTGATAACTCCTATAAACCTTCTGTACCTTCAGGGCAGCAGCAATACTTGACTCAGAACAYGTTCTGGTGCCACTGATAGCATTGTCGAAAGTCAGCTCCGCAGAGCAAATGTCCATGTAAGAGAAGATCGAAATTAGACTAACAAAAAGCAGCATGAGAGAGAAGGATGTTGCTAATGCTGGATTTGTGAGTAAGCCAAGTAGACATATAGAGGAGACTCTCAAGCGGGGTCACTTGACCCCATGTGACCCCACGTGGGTCCGCCCTTGAATGAGGGTAAACTGATCACTTGGTTGCTGCTTCTTCTGTGCAGATATAGAAGAGAAGGCGCCATCATCAAGAGAAAGAGAATCCAAGCCATTACAAGTTAATAACGTAAAATGAATTGGCTGGTGCTTCCGATAATGACAGTAGCCTTTTTTAAGCGGGAGAAGGCAACCCGTTACCAGTCCAGTAGTTGAAGCAACACGGTTGCCTCTTCCAAATTGAAGACCCAGCGTAATGATCAGCAAGAGGTAGAAAGGCATTACTAGTTAAGTGAGTGGGTAGCAAAGAGCTGGCGTTACGAACAGCAAGAGGACTTGTTAACTTGGGAAAGAAACTAGGCTTATCTTGGATTAAAAAAGCAAACCCTCTTTGTTTCGAATGCCTTGAGTTATTCGAGTATGAAAGATCCATTCGTGATATATATATGTTCTGCAAAATGCAACAGTATGTTAGATTACACATACAAAAATAAAAAATTTCAGTGGCTCGTAGAAATAGTAGACAAGAAGTGATACTATAGAGCTTTTCTAGATCAGAGGACTTGAGAGGTAATGAGAGTAATGATAATAGTAATGGAGTGCTTGTTGTGTAGGAAAGAGATACTATCTACTTGCTCGTATATAGAATTGAATTGAGAAAGATAAGCAGTACTTTCACAAACTATAAGTTGAAAAAAAAAAAAAAAAAGATAATTGAGGGTTCCCAAGGAACTGTTTTACTTGATGACATATAGATGAAAATTTCTCTCACAGTCTGCAACATGACGATAGTTGTACTATCTCAACATTCATACGTACGTAACGTAGTAAAAGTGATCATATTATTGGCCATGTCCCTTGAACCAATTCATGAGCTATCCTTCATTTATGCATTACCCCTTCTCTTGTCTCTATGTCATACATTAATTTCCACGTGAAGATTATAGTGGATTGAGATGTTGCTGGATAATCAGGGGCATAGAAGACTCTGTTCTCAACATCGTGCTGGAGGACCTCTGGAAGATGTGCATGGAACTCCTGAAAATCTGTGTGGGATGAGACAGGTTGAGGACGTTAACTTCATTAAATATTTTATCAAACAAAGACTTGGGTAGAGATCGGAACCACTCAAGTCTAGTGCGGGTCAATTTAGTCCCACATTCACACTTACAATAAAATATTATTAACACTTAAAACTTTGCCTAGACTCATCATATTGACACCAATTTTTCCAAGACTTAATATCATTTGCACCAATTAAATTTTTTCTTAGTTTATACAAAATCTCAATTAATACACCTGTGTATTCAATAAAAATATTAGATGATAAATACAAATTTATCATTGAGAAAAAAATACAAATTTTTGAAATTTTGAAGTTTGATTCTAACTTTAAAAAATATATTAGATGAAAATTTTTTTGACATTTCCCACCCAAGCATAACTTTACCAACATATATGTGATAACTAAATTCCTCATTCTAGTGTTTTCCTTGGACCTGTATATAGCAATTCATCCAAAACCTAATACCAGAATCTCTCATCAACGTATAGATGTATCAATATGCTCTTAATAATGCATTTACGATCTAGTTTTTCCCTTGGACCCATATCATTGCAGCTCATCCAAGGCCTAATACTAGAATCTCCAAATCGTTGTTCCTCTTGGACCCGTATCAAGTGACCCGTCCAAGGTCCAACATGTTTATTTCCATTTCAATATTGTCCATGGATTAGTGAACACACAAAACTACCTAATCATGAGTTCCATATAAAACCATCAACCTAAAATCACAACTACATAAATCAGTCATCATTAATGCACAATTTAATCATATCTATTCATTGATTAGTAATAATAATAAGCTAGACATGCACAATCCAACACAAATATACAATATGTTATGGTAATCAATTCCACCACCTAGTGTTTTCCTTAAGCCCACATTTAATGGCCTAGCATAAGGTCCAACTCTAGTTTATAGCCAATGTTGGTACCTAACCCAAAAGAACCAATCAATCACCATTTCCCAATCCATAAGTTAGCGTATCACTCAATTTAGATTCCACACTATTCAAATTATCATTCTCTTAACTCAAGTCCAGACACAAATCAAATAAGGAATCCTGGTCTCTTAAGTTAGCGCACACATAAATCACTAAACCTAAGTTTGGATACATTTCCATATTCATGTGCACACATGAAACTACCAATCCCAAGTCTCACACAATTTTAAATTACTATTCTGGACCCTTGAGTTGGTACATGCACAACCCATTCAACTTAAGTCCCACACAATCAAGTCCATCAAATACAATAAATTTCAGTAAGCAATCGTCAAATTTGAAAAATCACCAGAAATATTATATAAAACCAAATCAAGTGAAACTACTTGGAAACGAAAGGTTGGTAACTTTAGAACAAGGAAAAATTGTGTTTTTTTTTATTAGATAGCTTGTCAACTAATGCAGTTTTCACAAAGTATGTAGAATAGTCAGAAAAACCTATAAAATTCTAGGATTCTTTAGTTCATTTTGAAAAATCAGTGAAAATTGTACAAAAATGTTTTTCAGGTGATTCAAGTGGAAAAAAGAAAGCTTATCAATTTTATTTTCAAGTAAAAAGATCAGATCATCAAAATCACATTCTAGTTGATAGTTTTCCAAAAATGTATGATTAGTTTGAGTAAATAGTGTAAATTTTAGTTTATGGCAGACATATATGAAAATTCACCAAAATTTCATTTCACTTCCAATTTCAACAAAACCAGTGGCTAATTAAAGCTCAACATATCTAATTTATAGAAAAAAATAATAGGTTTCTAAAGCAATTGTCTAATTATACATTTAAAAAAAAAGGTATCCATAACTATCAGATGAACAGTTTTTTTTTTTTTTTTGTCTTCAACATTCATCTTTGAAAATTCATCACAATTTCATTTCAAATCCAATTCTAATGAAACCAATGCCCAATCAAAGTTTGATGTATCTATTTTCTAAATCAAGAATAAAACTTCTGAAATCAAATGTTAATAGATGCAGATTTGCATATGAAAGCAGTACAGTCTCAAAAACAAGGTTCAACATCAAGTTTATTTTCATAATTTCACAATCATACCTTAACACACAATATCATCAACAATTTATTCACAATTATCAAATATAACCATTCCAAAACATATTAATTACATCATAAATCAAATATCAACAAACCAAATCAAAATAAATCAAATCTTTAGCATAAAGTTGAAAACTCCTTACCTTTCGTTTTCTCTTCCTTTCTCTCTTTTCTCTCTCTTTTTCTGTTCTCCCTTCCCATCTCCTCATAACTGTAACTTCCTTTTCATATAAACCAAAATAAAATATCTCAACCCCAAAACCCTAAACTACCGTTTTATAAAAGCATTATTTACCAAAAAATCCATAGGCCTAACAAAACCTACTCATTTCCAAGGCTTTCTAACTTAACTAACCCATAAAAAATAACACAAGTCCAATAATTTATAAGTTAGCTCAAGCCTTATAATATAAATATGTAACTACCATATTTTTTAAGTCTCTTTGGACCATATTGAAAAATATCACTATATATATTTATGTAAATACCCATACACACATTCATACATCAAAAGGTGTTGGTGTAACTATAGAATATAAACTTTCTAATTTTTTGGGACTCTATAAAGACAGTATCAAACACAACCAGAAAAATATTATTCAATATTACAGTATAATATTGTTGAATGCATAATATTACAATATAATATTAATTCATCCATGCAATTCAATATTACAATAGCTTAAAAAAATATAAGAGGCAAAAAGGCTTGCTGCCCTACACTCAGAGCAGCTATAGCTACTATTTTCCTTGTATGGTGCAATACAACAACTACTCCCTCAGTAGCCCAAAAAACAAAGAAACTTGGAATTGCTGGTACCTTATTTCTCTTCTTGTTGCTGCTTCCTACTAATGATAGAAAGAAGTAGTTTAGCTATTCTTTTCTAATCAAGTAGACCATAAAATGGAGAGCAGTAATGGATCCGAAAATTTCATGAAGCATAACAAAGACAATCACATCAATATCTAAAAAAAAAAAATTAAACCAATGGTTCTCTACCATCTCAATATATACTACCACCAGTAGAACTACCACTACTAGTAGTCCAGCCCCACAAATACTTAAAAACCAAAATATTTTTCTTATAGACTTATATTATCTCTCGATTTTACAGCAAATTATTGAATGCATACTCCCAATTTTCATAAAACCTAAAATCTAAGGTCGCGGTTTTTATGATTGTATACGAAACGATTACAAAAAATCACGCCAAAATAGTGTTAAACATAACCATAATCAAATTATTCATGAAAAATAAGCCCAAAAACAATATGTAAAAAACCCTCCACCATCCTAACCAAAACGACACGTAATCACTTCAAAGAGGCTTTACAGTGAAGAACATCCAACTGATTTAACATTTCTTAAGAATTTTATCGCTTTGCTTAAGTTTGTAGACTCTTTTTCGGATGCTTTCGCTTTTTCACATAGGTTCACAATTCTGTTTGCTTCATAGAGTTAGCTTCACTTTAATGGGAATACAGAAAAAGTATCGTGGGTGGGTGGGGACTGAGTAAAAAAAACTCTACATCTGTAAAAAGATCGATTTACCCTTCTCTATTGACAAAGACCGATTTGTCCATCCACCATTTGATATCAGTGATGTTTCTGTAAGTGAAGGATTGAAAAAAGAATTATTGAGTAGTTAAGGATTTCGGAAGAGATAAAAAACTCTACATCTGTAAAAAGACCGATTTGTCCATCCATCTCCTCTTTTTGTTCATTTTTTGTTTTTATAAATCCATCATATTTTCACATAACATAGAAAGTACTTTTTAGTTATTTAATATTTGATCAACTTTTTACAAGTAAAATTATTTTATTTTCAAAATTATATTATTTTTTTGGAAATTTTTCTTTTATTTTCTAAAAAAAAAAACTCCACCAAACATGCTTTTATTGTTTTTTTAAGAAAAAAGGAAAAAGTAAAATTCTAAAGACCATTATTTTATTGTTTTAATTTAAAATAATTCCAAATATATTCATTTAAAAAATTGGTAGAACGCGAAATGAATATTAAAATATCAAAAGTAGTTTTATGTTATTTAAAACACTCATTTTTTATCCTTTAATTGCAATGAAATTAACATTTATACACCAAACAAGCAATAAAAACTTTTATTTTCTTACAATTATATTTTAATTAAACTCTAGTCTACTAATAATAACATAATGAAATTACCAAAGAGGCCCTAGTGGTTTTATGCTAAACCCTCTTCGGTTTTCGCCACCACATCGTCCTGTACTTTCACTTCAACTCACTTCCATCCCAGGTTGTCTCGTCTCTGTGTCTAAACACGACAGAGTGGAGAGAGAAGAGGAGCTCTCAACAAATGGGGCTGAAGAGGGTAGTCAAGAAAGGCTTAAAATTGGGACTAGGCGAGATGGGTTTCACCAGAGATGGTGGAACCATCAACTGGTTCCCAGGCCACATGGCTGCCGCCACCCGCGCCATCAAAGACCGCCTCAAGCTCTCCGACCTCGTCATCGAAGTTCGTGACGCTCGTGTCCGTCCCCACAACCCTTCACCTCGGCTTTTCTACATGTCTGTTTGCTTCCCATCTTAAATTGTTGTTTTTGCATAAACAGATTCCTTTGTCTTCTGCCCACCCAGACTTGCAGACTCAGCTCTCTGCCAAGCGCCGTGTCATTGCCCTCAACAAGAAGGATTTAGCCAATCCCAATATTTTGCATGTAATGTTTTATTTATTGTTTTTGTAGAATTTTCGTTAACATTATGCTCATTCCTCAGGGGAAATTAATGAAATTTGTGCAGTTTTATGGATTCAAATGTGTTTTTACTACGACATTAATGATGCTTATTTGTTTAATTGTTGTAGAAATGGGTTGATTATTTTGATTCGAGCAAGCAAGATTGCATGTCCATAAACGCTCATAGTAGAAGTTCTGTCAAAAAGGTAAGTTTTTTTGTTGCGTATAGTTCCACTTTTCTGTAAGATTCTACTAATCCTTGCTTTATTTTATTTTTATATGAAGTTGCTCCTCAATAATTCATTGACTAGTCTTCTCTGCTTGAAATTTATTTATAAAATTCGCTTGATCTGTTTGTTCGCTTGCATGTTTGTTGGCAATAATTCTTTCTTGTTCATATGCCAAAAGCTTCTTGAGTTTGTGGAGTTAAAACTGAAGGAAGTGATTGCAAGGGAACCTACCCTCCTTGTCATGGTGGTGGGCGTTCCTAATGTCGGAAAATCAGCTTTAATCAATTCAATACATCAAATTGCACTATCGCGCTTTCCTGGTATGATCTTCGTATGTTCAGTGTCTATGCAGTATTGTCTTGAATACTAATGTGGTCTGAATTTTGAAGTGAATTAAGTTTCTATTAGTCTATCATTTGTACTAAGCAACAACAGTTTGGAAACTTTTACATTAGTGCAGGAGAAGAAGAAGCGAGCTACAGTAGGTCCATTGCCCGGTGTTACCCAAGATATTGCTGGATTCAAGGTCTTCCATTTTCTTTCTTCTTCTTGAGCCTGCGTACCTCTCTTGCACCGTGCTCAAATGGACACACATGCCCCACTATTCTCTATAAACCATTATAACATGCTAAAATTGTCAATAACTTTGGTAAATGTTGGAGTGGCATGGCTTAGGCTTTCATGCTGTCATTTTTATGGTTTCTTTTTTCTGCTTGCTTTATATTAACCTGTAGCTGCTGGAATTTGGAGACTTTTATGTGACTTGAGCAACGCATATTTTGACTTGGCCTTTTTTATTATAAAAATGTAAAAAAACTGGTTAAGCAAAATCCTTCTAGTTGGTTAGATAGCTTGCATAGGGATCAAATCCTTTTAATGCCAATCTTGGAGGGATCTATTTGGTTTGTGTTTGTGCATGAGGAAGGCTGGGTGCAGTGTGTGGTAAGGAAAACAAATTTGTTAAAGCAAAATCAGTGGCGTAAACCTATATTTAGATGCCCTTTTCCTCTTCAAGAAACCTAATGCATACGGTCATTTGTGATGCTGCTTCAATATTCCCGTTCAAACTGCAAGTGTTAACCATGTTTCTGCTTTATTCTTACTCCATCAAATTATGATATTGAATTGTTTCCTATTATTTTAATGAGGTAAAAAGTCTTCCTTTCTCTTGTTATTAGTTTGCTAACGAAAATTCTTCCTATTTTGTAGTGATTATGGTTATGAATTTAGCCTGTATGGATATTTAATTTATTTTTATTTTTTTTTCTCAATACAGATTGCTCATCGGCCTAGCATATATGTTCTGGACACCCCAGGTGTATTAGTTCCGAGTATTGCAGATATTGAGACTGGGTTAAAGCTAGCCCTTGCAGGTTGAACCCTCTTTAGAGTTACATTCCACATCAGTTTCTTAAATTTCTTTTTTATAAATATTTTTTTGTTTATTTGTAGTATGTTGTGTATAAAAATTAGAGCAATGTTTTTGTTTGCCAAAAATTACTTAAAGCAATGTCAAGATAGCTGGTTTGTGCCCATGACTCACTATATTGCTGCAACGAGTGAAATCCTATTGAATTTACTCAAATTTTTTGTGGCATTAGAGAAAATGGGATTTGTGAAGTTTTTCAGAAAACTCACTCATCGATTTAATTGTACATCAGTAAATTGAGGCTTTCTTTTAAACCAAGTGTTATGTTTCAAGATCTATATATGGTTCATTTTGGAATTCTTCAAATGTTTGGGAGTGTGCTATATCTAAAGTTAACTGTGCCTTGTTTTATAGGGTTGGCCTATTGGAATCTCTTCTTACCTCTGTTTTCATTATGCATGTGTAGGGTCAGTTAAGGATTCAGTGGTAGGAGAGGAGCGCATCGCCCAATACTTACTGGCAGTTTTAAACACTCGAGGCACTCCCCTCCACTGGAGCCATTTGGATAACAGAACGGAAGTATCTCAATTTGAAACTGACAACAACCGTGAATATAATCTTAAAGACCTTCGTCCAAAGAGAAGGAAACCACCTAATGTGTCCGATGTGCTGTACATTGAGGTAAAGAAGACTCTCCCCTTTAAAAATGTGGATTACTAAGGCTATCCCAAACAACTGTTCATCACTTAGAATTATATCATACTATTCTAAAATGGAATGATTTTGTTTGCCAGCATATTCTTAGTTAACTTGTTACCATAGAAAAGGTTACTTTTAACACCTTTCCGTGGCAACCGTGAATTGCAACGTTGTTGGTTTTTCATACATGATGTTTTGATATTTTGATGTTTCTATAATATTCTTACAAATAAATTTGTAAATTATGAATCTGTTATGCATGAGAAATTGTTTTCCTCTGTGATTTTAGTAGTTCACTTCCCATTGCTTCTGCATCACCTTGATGGTTGATATGCAAGCTGTACCTGAGTTTTTCCCATTTTATTCGTGTGAGTGAGTTGATTAGGCTCAACTTTGTAGTGTCACCTTTTTTTTCTCTGGCTCCGGGCTTAGTGTAAAGTGTCTTTAAGAAATGCTAGAAAGATACTTTCACAGAAATCTTAAATTTGCTTGGTTGGGTAGAATTTGCTATCGAATTCTAAGATAAGAAATGCATGGTGAATCCTGATACAAGTCTTATGAAAAATATTCAACAAATACTTCAAATTATTATCATTAAACAATTTGAAGGACTGAATGTGCAGCTTGTAAATTGATCAGGATGAAAATAAAAATGTAACTGGCTGTTGTCTTTTTGCCCGGATGTTCTTCAAAGAAAGTACATGGTAGATTTCCTGGTGAAGAGGTAATTTAGAAGTTTCTACATTTCAGTTTTGTACTTGTGCACTTTCAGGATCTCGTAACAGAAGTCCAACGGGCATTATACGTAACTCTGAGTGAATTCAATGGTAATGTGGAAGACGAGAATGACTTGGAGAGTCTCATAGAACAACAATTTGAAGTGCTGCAGAAGGCCTTAAAGATACCTCATAAAGCATCTGAAGCTCGGTTGATGGTTTCAAAAAAGTTCCTAATTTTATTTAGGACAGGTAAACTTGGCCCTTTTATCCTTGATGATGTCCCTGAATCCAACTTAGGCTCTTAATTTCTCCCTTGGAACTTGCAAAGTTGCACTGCAGAATTGAGAATTCTCTAATAGATAATTCTTTTGTTAATTAGAGTAATTTCAATATATCATGTCCACCGTATAAAACGGTGTCTATATTTGCTTTTCTGTCCTTCGGCATGCACCAGTACTGCATTAGTTTTGTAATTCAACAACGTAGTTGCCAAATATTTAGTGAACCTTGCAAAGAAAAGTTCTGGGATGCCATTCTACTATTCTAGTAATCAGCTTGTTTTCATTCTGTCTTGCACAGAAATGTTGAGGTTTAGAAGTTTTCATTGCAGTCATAAAACTAACAACGATTGGCAATTTTTTATGGACAAATGATGAAGATGATTCTGTCTTCAGGAGGGTGAATTCTCAAAATAAAAGGTATTTATAGAAGCAACTGATAAGAGTAAATTATAATCCTTATTTGTTGCAGTCAAATAACGATATTTTTCTTTCTATTTGGACTTGAATAAAGTAATCTAAAGTACAGGGGTGCAAATGGGAAAATTAATAGCAAGCTAATTTCAAATAAACTATCCTCACGTAAAAGAAAATATTTCTGCACATTATTTAAAATATTCACTTTTAAAATTATAAAAATTAATTTTTTATTTAATTCATCATCATAATTTTTTTTTAAAATATTTTCATAATACAAAAATAACATGATGAAAAATGCAAAAAAATTTGTAAAGATTTTCGTCAAAATTTTATTCGAAAAATGAGGGATACTTTTATAGCATTTAATATGGTTTATGGAATTTTTTATTATTTAATTCAATGAACTATAATATATTTACTTAAAATAATATTAGACTTTCAATTTTTATAAACAAACTTATATGACATATTATGAACGGAAAAAATCAAATAATTAATACGTTATTTTCTCTCAGATTTGATGTTTAGCTTTTTTGATCCATTTGATTTGTTTATATAGTATTGTTGTCTCACGATGAATAATGGGGATTATTGAAAAATAGCCAAATTAGAGAAATGTTAAGGAAAAATATTCTATTCTAATAATATTTGCATCTACTAATCAACTTTACTTTAATGGGTGAATGAATAGTTAACGAGTGGTTAACGGTTTTAACGGGTTAACAGTTTGGTTAGGTATATGCAAAATTATTGAGATAGGTTGTTTTTTCCTTAGCTCCTTTAAATCTGACTATTTCTCAAAGATCCGTATGAATAATTGTAAAGAATGAAATTATGATCATGAATAATTGAGATAGTAGCTTTCTAAGTGGGATAATCTATAAATCTGATAAATCTTTATATCAAACAAGTAAATTAACGAATATTTGAGTAGGACTGCTGCTAATCAATTTATTAATTGTCCTTATGATCACCCAAAATAGTAGACTAAACCTAACTTTTTCATCATTACAATAATTAATTGTTAATTAAGAAGAAAATATTGTAATAAGAAGATTACATTGATCGAATACCAATTAAGATTTTATGAGCAGAATCATATTTTAATTTTCTAATTCTCTTGAATTAATATATATTTATTAATTTAACATTTTGACATAAAAGATTTGACAATTTTAACAATCAGTCTATTATTTCTAAGCTACAACAATTCAACTCTCCACATGTATATTTAAGACTGAAGGGTTTGTTTTTAGGTTGAAGTCTCAGTCATAAATTTAAGATTATTTTTTAAATATTTTATCAGAATAAAATAAAGAAAATTTTTTATTTTTTTGTTTGAATGAAAATTTTTAAAAGATTCAAATTAACTCATTTGTCAAAAGAATCCCATAAAATAAATATATTCCCTATTGTGTCCCTTTATGATTATATATTTTTACATTAAAATTTATAAAGATTAAAGATTACAAAGATTAGGATCCTTATAAAAATGTCAAGAATTATTTTATTTTAATCAAGTTTATTTTTTT
>JANLJB010030149.1:0-20831 GCA_026212285.1 Bursera cuneata | reverse complement strand
ATCTGGACCAACGGAGCTGGTGTGCGATGGCCCCCTGATGAGGACCATTATTAGACCATGGCCTATCAGGATGACTGCAGAAATTAGGATCAATAATCATCAAGGGACGAATATGCATGATCATCGTTAGATGTTGCGCTTGGCTACATCGATCCCTGAACGTAACTCTGAGCAGGAATCCATAGCAAATAATATATAAGATTTAGGTATTAAGTTAGACCTTTCTATTCACCCTTAGTTTTCCAATTTTCAGACAAAACCCACCGGTAGAGTGCAAAAGTAATTAGAAGTTCCTCCACATTCAAAAGAGAAAACATTATATGATCGATTAAATGACTTAGTAATTAATGTTTAACACTTGAGAAGGGTTAACTCATGATTGGAAGATTCAGCATAGTCCATTTGCCAACTTGGCCTTCCGAGAGTGAACTCTAGATTGAGAAACTTGTCAGAAGGTGACAAGGAGCTAGATTCCAACGTCTCCACCACATTATTATCAGACAAATGGAGGGCTGCACTGCTTCCTTCCGCCTATTAAAAGTCATAACACATCATATAAACAATAATGTTGAATTAGTAATATATATATATATATATATATATATATATATATATCTGCCGCCGTGTATATAATCATACCTTACTATCANTTGAATTAGTAATATATATATATATATATATATATATATATATATATATATCTGCCGCCGTGTATATAATCATACCTTACTATCATTTGCCTTGAAATGAGAATTAGTTAAAGCATTTCTGTGGGTCGATATACTTCTATCGTTGGTCTCCACTGATGGCGCTGAACCTCTGATCATGAATTATTTAGCAAAAGATCAAAATCTGAAAGTACCGGGAAGAAATAAAAGCAAAAGATAGAATATACTGAAAAGTCCATATAACAATAATGATTCTATTTAAAATCTGAGTTTTTACTTTCGCACTTATCAAAAATATATAAATTATAAATTCAAATAAGAAAAGAATCCTAAAGTAATATATTGCTCTATTTTATCCGGAATAAGCAGATTAAGAAATGAAAATGAGCATCGATTGCCAAGATATAATGCTGCTACGTAAACGGGATCTAAATCTACTTCTCTCTCTCTCTCTCTGTATATTATATTTATAAATAGACTCTTCAGTATTAATTTGTGATTCAGCTAGTAATGCAATGCAAAGCGCGTGGTAAAATATGTAGCAGCATGATGTTAAGTGCATTAAATGGGCATCTCTTCCTTTTGGAACTAAAGTTGATGAGTGGAGTGCTAGGATCAGAACGATCTGAATATGGATTAATTTGGAATGCAAATTAAACTCAGTGTTCGTGATGTAGATGTTGTACTGCCACAGTCATATACAGTTTGAGTCAACAAAATATTACTTGATCAGCCAGAGACATGCCCACTTCCACCGTTCCACGGTGTCCTTTGTGAGTTATGGCACCAAAAAATACCTCTTTGAGATCAGAACACAGTATTGAGATTTGATAAAAAATCATTGACTTTTGTGACATATATTGGGATCAGCACGTTCACAATCTAACGGATGTGAGCCTGTTATGGAGGCCACACGTAAAATCATCAATCAACTGGCGAACCCTAGGCTATCAAGCCCATCAAAATATATGTACGTACATACATTAATGAAATCGATTTATATACACCATATATTAAGAAACACAGACACCTTGTAGGACCAAAAAGAGCAGGTAAAACCGATGCATGAGTGCGTGTATGTTGGCATTGAGTTAATGGGCTCTATTATTTAGCTCCAGTTCTTGATGGGGAGAAGATGAAATGAACTTGATGAAATAGAGGAAGGAAAGTAGAGAGTAGACAGGAGAGGCAGCAAATGCCCTCACCTTTGGCGTTTTTGTTGGGTTGGTTGAGCTGAGGTAAGCGATGGATTGAGAGAAGAATGGCTCGTATGATCAGTTTTTCCACAAGATAATCCTCCATCTACATCAACTAGCCCTGTCCTTTGGTTTAAACCCATATCAGTCTGCCCTTGACCTGCAACATTCATCATAGATAGAGCCATTGCTCTCGCTTTATCAGACAACAAGCAAATAATTCATCACATGGACTAGAGTCAGTCCAATCCCAAAACCATTTTGTATTAGTTGGGAACAGTGAATAGATGATAGAGTTTCTGTCACACTTGTATCGCCAAGGTCCCAGACAAAGAGAATAATATATATAAGAGAAATCAAATTTATTCTTTGAGGACAATACAATTACCTGATCCTTTGTCTGTGCTCTTCACTGTTCTATACATCTGCATGAACACCCACAGAGAAAATGAGATAAAGTCCATATTGCTAAGATTACCGCTAGATGCCGTTTTGTCCTTACCCCTTGTTCTACACTCGCACTAGAATTGAATCATAGCAAATACAAAAATAGAATACGATAAAGATGCAAAAATAGCCATAAGAATCATAGAAAATCTATCTCATACATAAGTTCAAAGCCATGGAGATTGGAAACAGTAACCCCACCTGCAAGTGACTCTTCACGTGAGCTAGGGTTAGATCCTTCACATTCATCAACTCTAAGACAGATTTTGGCGTTGCTCCTGTGACAATTTCAATACAAAGATTTAAGTAACCTGACAAAATATATATGCTCTTCCCTTGAGCGAAGATATTTAATCTACTATATTATTGGATACGAAAATCAGAATCTCGAAATAAACGTGAGATCATATAGAGCAAATTGGTGCAAAATATTTAGCTCGATGAGTAGCTGTTATGTATTACTTTCATGGCCGCCTAGAAGCTGGACCGCGTGTACGAAATGGGCATGGAGAGTTGTTGTCCATCTCATTCTGGGAGCTCTGATGCTTCTTTTAACTCCGTTAACCATTCTTGCATTCCTCTTGAATTCACGGCCATAGATTTGAGGTTGATATTGCTGATGATAATTAAGGTTTCTTGGTAGTTGTAGTGGAGGTGGAGGACCTAAATCTGCCATTTCAAACCCTAGACTCAACGTGGGCTCACTAGGGCCAAGATTGTAACCCCTTTCTGGATTAAAGAAGCCATTTTCATGGCTTAAATCACTTCCGCTGCTACCGGAGTCAGTTGTTGAGCTGCCGTCACTGTAGAGTGCATTCCTTGGCAATCCATCGAATCCCACTTCCTTTCCTTGGCAATCTGAGATCGATGGTGGACTGATCTGTAGGGAAAGATCAGGCAAGGATGATGCAGTAGTTCTCATTACGGGCTTAAAGCTCGAGAACATGAGGAGACGATGGAGATCTAAGTTATTCAAGAACCAAAAACTAAATTAGTGAATATTTGACAGGAAAAGAGAGGCAGAATAAGAAAGCTTAGGAATATGAAGATGTTTGATAGGAAACAAAAATGGGTTAAAGCTAGCTTTGAAATAAGAGATACCTATGAGGAGAGTTGAAAAGGAGTGTTTGTGATTATACTATGAGTGCCTTATGATTTGCATAGATGTGTTGAGGGTGAATAGAGGGTACTTTTAGTAGACTTGCTCTAGGGTTGATAGAAGATCACAGTGAGGAAAAAAATAGAAACAAAGGGGAAAGATTGCAGAGACTACTAGTCAGATAAATTTTTTGTTTGCAGAAATAGAGAAAGTAACTAAGTTTCTTTGGGATGGTAGTTTGAAGGAAAAGTTAGTGAAAAGGGGAAGTTGTGTATTTAAGAGCGCAGAGGTATCAGAGACCTTTCTACAGAGAGAGAGAGAGTTCTGTTTTACTTATCTTTGTAATGTGTAATGAAAAAAGGGAGGTGCTGCAGGGATATAATGGTGGTTTATGCAGGGAATGGTTGGTAATTTGAGAGTGAGAGAGAGATAGAGAGAAAAATAAATAAATAAATGAAATTAAATAAAAAAGCCAAATTAGATACTGTTCAGTGGAATATTTTGAATGGAATTAAGTCTCTTTCCCTCCCTCTCCAGCTATGTTGATGGAAGGCGACCCATTTAAATTCCCTACTCTTTTTGTTTCTGTCAGATTTCATTTTACTTAGCTTTCTTAGCTTCTCTTTTAATTAGAATATTCCCCGTTTTATTTCTATTTCATCAACAAGGCTGGATTAACTGGAACGCCAAAATATCCCTTGTTCAAACCTGCACTTATTGGGTCTCTGCCATGCATGCAGCATGGCAAACACCTCCCACCCATCTTAATCACCTTGTGCTGAGCTAGTATTAATTAGTTAATTAAGTTTAGGAGCCCAATATAAGCATATTATTATAATTATAACTCATAATTGGTCCATAATTACTGTAGATCATGCGAAAACAAACCCCCACGAATTATACTTAAAATGAATTTCCACATATTAATAACTATTTGCACGTAGCACGAACCACTAGATTTAGTTGACAGCTCTCCTGCTATACTACTAAATACTTCTGTAATATTTAGGTTCTTAAATTTAATTAAACTCAGCCTTGAACCGACAATTGCACTCGTGCCAGCTCCTTTTAGGTCTCTATTATTAATGTCTTAAATTGTCATGAACAGAAGAATCTCCACTTTAAGTCTAGACTTGAATGCACGTAGCAAATTCCAGCTTGCCAATAAGTATCGAGCTGTACACGTGCGAATACCCAATCAAAAATTGAAAAATAAAATAAAATTATGAGGATTAAAAATGGTCTCGTGAGTAATAAGGAGGAAAGGAATAATATATATTTCTATAAATTTATAGACTATTCAGAGGAGAAAAGTGTCAGATTGGCTGGGGTGTCCGGCGACACTGGGGTCACAGACCCACATGCAACTCTCTCTCCTGGCCAAGTTCTTAAACTTAGCCCCACGCGCTTTATTTCCACGTCACTCCGTCCGTTACGTGGAAATTAATCAACCCTCCTTTTCTTTTACCAAATCATTACAAGAATCAAGATAGAAATGATAACCATGACAGTGAGGAATCCCTGTCACTACTACCACTCACATATTTTCGTAAAGCTTACCTTTTCATGTTCATCAATGAATATTTACAACAGATTGACATCAGTGATAAGATTTAACGAAAATCGTTAATTATTAAGAAAATTATCAACTAGATTTTGCTATTTTGAAAAAAAAAAAGACTATGGTTGGTTAATTGAGAGAGTGGGTATAGGGGATAGATGAGGCGCGTGGGGGAAAGGAGGATTGGGAATTGATGAACGGAGTATAAACTGAAGGTGAAATTCAACGGCTAGTATTTGTCTACTCTAATACGATCTTCTCTCATCTCCAATATTCCCTCTCCGTGTCCAAATATTCCTACCTGTCGAGCCCCACCCGCGCGTGGAAAGCCACGAAGAAAGACCATAATCCTCGGCGTCAACATGGTTCTGATCACGTGACCTTACGGACGTGACCTTGTCTAGGTGATAAGCTCTTATTTGTTCTCTTCTCTTGTTGTTATTTTCAGAGCAATACGATTAAAAAAATGAAGCTCGCAATCCCATGGTTTGATGGAATTGTTTATTGGGTGATTAGAGTAACAACAAGATGACTAGAAATATGTTTACTCATTTGTTAATACTTTCCGAAGCCACGGTCAGCGCCTGATGCGCTCTAGATTCTCCGGGAAATGGAATTTTTTACTTTCTTATTAATGCTAATTAATTCCTCTCTTAGCTTTGGATTATTGAATAATCAGCTTGCAGTAGGGTTATATCCGGTCAATATGTCTCTCTATGGCTCACTTGCAATGTTGTCAAATGCTTTGGCTATATTCCATATTCCATGTGTTTGTCTTTTCTCTCTTTTCATTTTTTATATTTCCTACCACAAAACGACGACCACCCATTTCATTTTCACGTTGAAACAATCTCAACCTCAATTAACTTAATCATCCCTAGTGGGCACCAGCATTTACATAATATTTCCCAAGCCCACCATCCAAACTGTACCCTTTTTTTATATATAATTCATTAAATTCTCCCGTATTAACTGGAGCTAGGGTTCATTTAGGGCAGATCAAGCTAGAGCATTAGTACTCGGTGGCAATTCTAATTAAAAAAACGATATGATAGTTCTTAATTAGTCCATCTTGAGATGAAGAAATTCTATCAGAGACAACAAATGAAGTCCCTCTAGAGCATGGATTGATGACGTGCTGGGTTTGTGAGATTCGTCAAGAAAAGTTGATAAGCTTTGTAATTAGCTTGTTTGACGTGTGTGTGTGTATATATATATATATATATATATATATGATTTTATGCATAAACTCAAGTAGCGCACGCAGTCCAGAGTAAAATTTAATGAAGTAAAAGAAACAAAGGTAGAGTTGAAATGGTGATTTGCAAATCATGCTTAATCTTTTTTCATTCTTCTTACTTTGTCTTAATGACGATTAAAATAATTTTTTATACACCATTTGGAAGAATATTAGGTTCTTCATAGTGATTCGTGAGATAAGGATGCAGGCACGTGTTGCTTTGAAATTAGAACATCACCTTCTCCCACTCGATATCGATAATTATATTATTTATAAATCTTTGAGTACCGTAGAGAAGGACAGAAGAGAAAGGAAGGAATCACCGAAATCTACGCCGTTTAGGCTGACGTGCATCACGACATTACATCACATATATATGATATATATGCATATTACCAATAGAATAAACATGGTTACTAATTCAACACATCGTTTTGCTTGTTCCGTAGAATTTTCTCATGTCTGGTCTGTCACCTAATATTAGACCAAAACGACAAATCGTGCTCTCGTGAGAAAGAAATGATGTTAGTCATTATCACAATTATGATATTAATAATGACTTGATTATACGGTCAAAAAACCATATTATAAACTTGTTCAAATTTTGATTGATTGCAAATGGGAACGTTATACACATAAACTATACTTGACAGCAAATTCCCAGTACTCCCCACACCAGTAGACGGTTCAGTATTCTTTCACATGCACGCGCCACCGGCAGCTAGCTATCTATCTTCTGCTCTGGTCCTGGGCATGCAAATGCAATCCCAAGTGAAAGTGGCCCATATTTGAGAAACAAGGTGAGAATGAAGTCAATTCATTCACTAAAGTGGATTTAACAGATACTGAGGATTGGACCTACAGAAACCCCACAAGAATTTTTTTTTTTTTTTTTTCTTGCAAATCTAAAATAACTAATATCACACCTTGAGACTTGAAACGTTCACCTCTTTTTCTACTACTAGAGTTTGAAACTATGGCCTACCATTTAGCTTTGGAATTTTCAAAGAAAGTAGTAGCATACCGACCGGTAAAAAGAGAATGATCATAAAGATGATCATTTCAAAATTTCAAGTTGATATTGCTAGCAGATCTTTTTCCTTGAAACTTATACATCAGTTGCAGACTTATGCCAAGAATTGTCTCCCGAAAATTTAATCATTACACTCTTCATATCATTTTTAATTCTTTTGACTGACCCTTTAGATTTAGAATCAAGCAGAAATAATTTTAACCCATGTTGATAGATAAATAAATTGATATTTGAATGTAATATTCTTGTGTTTTGGAAGTAGGGTTTGAAGTCCATGGTCATGGGGGAAGCATATACATGGACTTCATTGAAAGAAACGAATAGCAGTCACTCAAGAATCCAAGATATAGTTACATCGGTTTAGGTGAAATGAAGGTGATGGATGTACATGTACAGATACATTAATTTTTCCCACAAAAGGAGAAAAAGAGAAAAGAAATCTCTTTCACTCTCTCGCGCTCTCTCTCTCTAACATAAATTTATTGGAATTAAAAAACCCTGTACGATTCTTATCTTAGTGGAGCAAAGAAATTAAATTAATTAGTCAGAAAAGTGGAAGAATCCGTATAGGCTAAAAGTCTAAGAACCACTCTCCCAAAAAACAGAAAGTAAGAGATAAAGCGGTGGGAGATCTTTTGAATCGTGTTATATATAGCAGCTGTCTTTAAAGCTGTACGGGGTTTTGGCTTCAGAGTTGAGCAAGCTGCTGCAAAGGCCAAACCAAACACTGTCACTCACTCCATCTTCATCATCATCATCAAGCCATAGATTAAGTTTTGGATTCACCCATTGTACTATACTTGATCAAGGGACCCACCTACAGGCCGATCATGTGCCTGCAACCAGTTCTTGTTGGGATCTTCAGACTCGACATAGACATTGCCCACTCACACCCAAATTGGTCCGGTACATACCATTATGTAAGATTAGGACTCCCCCGACCATTAAATTTAAATTAATTCACATGCATACGTCGCTTGATATCATTCTTATTCGTACTATAAAAATATAAATATTCAACAAAAGTTTTCATCGTTTCCATTATTCTTTGCAAACAATTATATATACACACCGAGAGAGTAGAATTTTGAATTAGCAAGATGGGTTAGCATAAGAATCCTTCAATTCAAATCAATTGCATTTCCTGATGAATGTTATATCTTTGTCTAATATTGATAGGGATGTTGTCTTTTTAATATTCTCTCTTGGACACCGTCCTAGTCCCAATTTCCCATAGTTGTCGCATGGACCACAATTGTTCATTAATTGTTATATGCAATTCTCTTATGCTACCCCTCGTTTTTGACTCTTTCCAATGTCGCCAGAAAGAAACCCTCTTTTTTCCTGGCTGTCAATTATCAGCCTCTTCCATTTAATTAACCCTAATAAAACTAAACCCTAGATGTCATCATCAACCAAATAGCACTCATCCATTTCCCTTTCATCGGGAATAACTGCTTGCCTGACGTACACTACACTATTCTCAACTTATACTAAAATCCCATTTGACATTATTTATTTTCATTTATAATCATTCATTAGACAACATTTGTTTGTTTGAATATCATGTGAATGGTTGTCATCTTTTCTATTTGTCCACATTTGTGTCTTACCCAGAAAAATAAAATTAAAAAACGAAATCATGAACATACTTGACATGCAATTATGTTCTTTGCTGTTGAACTTATTCTTGAAATATCTCAAATTACCGGCCATATGATGCTCTGATGTGAGGAACTCTCAGAGCGAAGAATCTGTGTTTGTTTTTACTTGGGGGCTTGAGAGTCGAGAAAAACAACAAGACAAGTTCAAAAGGGAAATTGGAAACACACATCACTGCATCCAAGTGTAGCCTTCAAAGAGTGTCACAACATTTTGGCCAAGAGTTAAATTAACTAATTGATGGATCATCATCTCACATATTAGAAGTATCATATCTCCGTCAATACGTATTCAAAAACCCTTCTCACTTTATACTATAAACCCTTTCAATCATTGATGAAAATGATATGCCATCCGTTCACGTTGATAAATATTTGGGTGAGGCAAGCATATAAGTCATTATATATGTTGAGATGATAGTATCATCATTTATACTTTGTCATGTATTGAATTGTAGTTAAAATTTCAACTTTTTTAAAAATTTTATTGCTAAGTTACTGCTTATTCCTCCATTTTCTCAATCCACCTAAATCAAATTTTTTTTCTTTTATAATCACCTACGATTAAAAAAAAATCAACAATAGTGTCTCATTTAAGTAAAATTTTCTCATTCACATTAAGTCAAGGGTATTAAGCAGAATATAGAGGATTTCTATTGGGCTTTCTATTTTCTTTTGTGCTAATCAACTGGCCCAACTAAACACCAAGGCCCAGACCCACTCTTCGCTCCACTATCCGCAAAGAGGTAAAAGAAAGGCCCACTTAATGAGGTCCGAGCTAATAATCGATCCCTCCTCTACTTACTCAGCTTCAACTCCCTCGCTTTCTACTAGTTGTTGGATCTTCGCTGCAAATTCAGAGACGGAGAGAGAGAGACGATCGGCAAGCTAGAAAAGGGATGACGTTTTTCCACTTTTTCAACTGTGCGATTCTCACTTTCGGACCTCACGCCGTCTACTACTCCGCCACGCCTCTGTAAGTCTTTTTTAGTGCGTTCCAATTTTCGTTGTTTCGATGATTTCTAGATCTGTAAAGTGCTTTTTATAGCCAATTTCACTTATATGTTTAGATCCGAGTATGACACACTCGGTACCTCTGTTAAAGCTGCTCTTGTTTATCTGGGGACGGCCTTGGTTAAGGTTAGTTAATCTGTTTTTGTCACTGATTTGTTGTAGCTAAGCTATGCTTTAATCTGAACTTGCGTTACTCATGATGGCAGCTTGTTTGTCTAGCGACCTTCCTTAAGGTATCGGAGAATGACAACTTTGATCCGTATCAGGTATTTCTATCTTTTTTCTGTTTCAGAATTGTTTGATTTGGTTTGATTGGAAAGTAAGTAAAGCAATTGGAAGTTGTTTTGCATTTGTTTATGTAGAGTTTAACTTGCAACAATGACTTTGATAGCAGCTCCATAATTGTTCCAAGAGAGTTCTTGGTGCACTTCTTAGTTTTGTACTATTTATCCGAATCCAGTTATTTTTGCATTATATTGAAGCAAAAATTTGGTTCAATCATCATATTGCCACCTTGCTCTCTCTGATTTTGAAACTATAGGCATGCTAGTCCTTTTGCTAGAATTCTGATTATGAACATTAAAGCTGATTCGCAAGGGTGCATGACATGTCAACTCTCATTTTGAATGAAAAGGCAGTAGTTCAGTGTATATTATTTGTTCTGGTTCCGTGTTAGATTTTAACTTAAATTCTATCTGAGCAATACCTACACATCAGTTGATTTAGATTAATTTCTCCAGATTTGCTTTTAAGTATAGCTGGGAGTGCTTAGATTATGAAGTCAGGAAAAACTATAGTTAGATAAAACTATGAGTTGGTGTGCCATAGTTTGATGGTCTTAATCTGTTGTTGTAAGACAAGAACTTAGTTTTATTAACTTTTGAAAGTTGATAACATAAAAAGGAGAAGTGTTAAGTCTGTCTAACATGAACATTTGATAATTTGAGTTAAATAAGTTGCATTTGTTTCTGGATAGGCTTGCTTTTGTTATTGATGGATTACTTACGCGGGATTTCATTCATCATAACAAAGAGTGACATTGTTTTGCAGGAACTATTGAAAGCATTAATTGGATTTATAGATGTTGCTGGGCTATACTTTGCCTTAACCCAGTTGACTCACAGGAATATCTCTCAGAATCATAAATTTCAAGCTGTTGGACTTGGTGAGTAAAGCTTGTTTTCTGATATTTTGGTTGAAGTTTGTTTATTTATATTTACTATTGTTTATATATATATATATATAAACAATAGGTTCATATATCATCCTCTATTTATTTTGAATTCATTAAGTTTCTGCTTTTTGGTTTATCTGGTTTCCTTTTTAGCTTTGTAGTCTGGGATATGGTATCAATATCATTCACAAAATCAGCTATGTTAGTCTTTGTTTCCATATGTGTGGATTATATTTATAGTGTTCTAGAAAGAAAGTTGCGGGCAGGGGAGCTCAGTTTTCCTAGGACAAACATGCACCTTTTTAAGTTTTCATCAACTTGAGGATTTGTTTCAGTTTGGCTCATAAGTAGACTGATCGGTTTCAGTGATATATGCTGTGTGCGTACTGACTTCATGTTATTAACTTTGTCTTGGAAGTCCTTTAATAATACATATTTGTACGGGGAGTTGATAATTGTTAATCAATAGATTCAATACTGAAAAGGGCATGGTCTTGCTTTAGTGATATTGTTGAACTTTTTAGAAGTGGACAAGCTAATATGCATCTCTTTTTTTTTTTTTAAAGTTTGAAATCAGTAGTAGATCTGCTTCTTCTTCTTTTTTATTTTGGAATTCATTAAACTATATCTTAAATGTTTTAAGGGATGGAACCATGACACTTTCTTTCCCCCATGTTGGCAGGTTGGGCTTTCGCTGATTCTGTTCTTCATAGATTGGCTCCACTTTGGGTGGGTGCTAGGGGACTAGAGTTTACTTGGGATTATATCCTGCAAGGCCTAGAAGCCAATGCAAATTTGGTATGTTTATATTTTTTATGGATAGATATTAACTTTTCTGTCAGCTTTTTTTTGGCACCATCCATTTGCTGGTCTTATAGTATGTAAATTTCAGTAAGATTTTAGTAGTTAAATTTGTTTCCATGAAATTTTGTTGATATATTTTGTTTGTACTCTAAAGTGAAACATCTTGCATGGATTATATATTCAGGTTTTGAGCATATCCCTTGCTGCCTTGGGATCTTTGATGTGGCTTCGCAAGAACAAACCGAAGACGTTGATTCCTATAATATATGCATGTGCTGGAATTGTGGCAACCATGCCATCCATTACAAGGTCCACTCTTCAACCTTCATAAATCATAACCTACATTATTCAAAAGTTTGTTCTATTTTGCTTGACCAAAATTTGAGCTTTCTTTGCAAAGCATTGAAATTGTTTGGTTGCATATAGTCCAACTCAGAATGTGGGAACTTGGAGGGCCTTATTTGAGTTTGTTTCGTTAAATTTTTTTGAACTTCTTATCCCGGCTTTTTCCTAAGGTGGTTTGTGATCAGTGTCTTATCATTATATATATACACACTATAATCTCAAAACGATCACCAGTTAAAGCATGTTGTAAACAAGATTAAAAAAGGATGCATAGGTAATTGAATCACATTTACTTTGTAGCTCTGATAGATGCCTTTTGCAGCTATCTAAGGCGAGGATTGGGGTGGCAATTCCCAAAGGTTGTAGGCTTTGAACTTTTTACCTCATTGATGATGGCGTTTATTAGTTGGCAACTTTTCTCTGCATGTCAGAGACCCTCTGCCTGAGGAAGCCATCCATTTTCTTCTGAGCAGTTGATTGAGGCAATGGTTCTTGCGGCAGCGTGATTTCTATTTAAGCGGGTCTATGGCGTGATTGCCTTTTGCTTCAATTTGATAATGTTGTTACGTTGTGGTGTATGAAAAAATTTTGATTCACACCTTTTTTTAATTATCAACCTAGATAATAGAAAGTTCTCTGATGTAACCCAAATATTTAATTTATGAAAATTTTGGAGAAAGAAAAGGTAGGCCTTGCATTACAAGCACGCTGTCCTCCATTACAATTGTACATTATAACTGTCCAGTTGGGACGCCTCAGGCCTCATTAAACTTGATTTTACCTGGGCACTCGTATAGATATTGATCAATGTCGAGAAGAAACATGCTAAATATTTTTTCCAATCAGTATAATCAGTAGTCAATTGTATTAAGTTGGGAGTTATTTATAAATTCTCCAGGGTCTTCTGCCCTTCATTAGTAACCAACTGCCGTCCTCATGGTAGCGATACTTTCTACCTTCTACCTGATTATCTTATTTGGATTGTTTAATGGGGATGATTCTTATCATAAACAAGAAGAAAATGGTAAACGCCTAGTTGCCTTCTGATCATCTGTTTAATTCATTGGAATGACCACGACGCTAACCTCTAATCTCTTTTGTTGGGTTACAATCCAACCCAACTTCGACTAGTTTATATGAAGTATTGAATTTATTGAGAAAATTTTTAACGGTTCGTCAGCGAACTTGATTTTACAGCCAAAACCAAAACAAATCAATTTAACAGAACATATAGAAGCTTGAGACTCACTCGGACTCTTCCAAAGATGCTTCAATTCGCAGAAGAACGAACCCAACCGCAACCCCAATCAGAACAAGTCCATTCATGATGGCAGCAATCTTAAATATCTCAGACGCAGCATCGCATGTGGAAGAGAGTGCGCCACCACCTCTTCTTTTTCCGCATGATGATATTGCCGTCAGTGAGCTCACAACATTTGCAAAGCACTGCTCAGTGCACACTGGTACGCCCAGGGATACCACCATGTTGTGGGCTTTAAGACCTCCATACGAATTCATTCCATTCAAATACACCACCTTGTTAACTCTCTTCTGGGTTTTGCAAGCAGAGGTTACCAGTACACTGCTGACTGTGGCTGGAGAAACAACTGCTGATGTCGCCATATCCGCAGCGCCCACTATGTAGATCCTCAACTGACAAGAAAAAATTCGATTAGATAAAGATAAATAATAAAACAAAATAGAAAATTGGAAAGGAAGTTGAAGAATTATAGGTTAATTACCTGTGGATTCAATTTTAGAGTTTGAGTAGTTGAAGTTGCAGCGGAGAGAGAAGGGCACGAAGGCACCTCTGTTTTTCGAGATAAGTTACGGTTGGCGTACAAAGCTTGAAAAAGAGCCGGGTTACGAAGCCAAATGTCAAAGGTGGTGAACTTGATAAGTTGATTAGGGTCCTCTCCAATGGTGAACTCTGACAAATGAAAACTTTGGCTCTATTAAACATACGTACAACTAAACCACACCTTTTACATTAAATTCCCTTAAATTTTTAAATAGTCACTTTACATAATCTCCAAACCATATTAACCTAGTCTAAGGTTTAAATTCTCTCATAATATTTAAAAAGAGACTCATAAAATTATAAGACAATTTCTATCCATGTAGTTTATAAGATATAATTCACGTACAAGAACATAATAAAACCTTGTAACTGTAGACTCACTATAATAGTTTATTAACAGACATTAATCTTGTGATTTAGTGTTCCAAGACGGTGATGAACCCCACCAACAAATTAATTAGCTAGAAGGAGAGCATTACCCCATTTTGGGCAAGCAGATGGTGCCCAAAATATATTGTTTCCCTTACCGAAAAAAAATTGGTGTATAACGTAGGTGAATCCGTTTACTGTCATTCTATATGTAGAGAATTTGACTGTTGAAATCAAATTTCTCGTCCAGTCAAGATATCAAATTGACTAGAGCAAAATAATAGTCAGTGATTGAAATCCAAATACATTCGGATGTAGTACATGTAAAGCACACAAACTGATGCAATCTTAAGGGAAGTCATATCTTTAACCATCTTAGATGGAGAATTAATTACACAAAACAAACAAAAGACCCAGTTCACCATCAGACTACGACAGAAGTATACAAAAACCTTAATAGTGAAACTTATAGTAATCAAAATGTGCTAGCTGCAGCTAGCAAGCTTTTGCAGTCATTTAGGCATTGGCAGGATTAGATATTTTCTGACTTTAATGGTACTGTTTTCTTCTGCCGGAATATATGAACTTGCATTGCACTTTCCTGTGTGATCTCGAATGTGAGTGTGTCACCTATTTCTATATTGTTTTCTTTCCAAACAGGCCACCCATCTTTCAGATTCAAACGACCATCAGTCTCGACAGATAGTTTAACAGGCCATGACCTCCCTGTTGGATCAGTAAGCATTACCATCTTTCTTGTCATAAGGCCTTTCTCTTTCGCTAGTTTCTTTGGGATATTCTGCAATTTCAAGCAAAAAATGAGATAAACTTAACGAATAACAAACTTTAAGCAGTAGAAACAGTAACTAATATGGGATAGAAATAAATAGAATGGAAGCAAATGACAATCTAAAGTTGGGAAAACTATTTTTTGTTATTGCAAACAAAGAAAACATTAGCCATTAAGCCCATTACTACCAGCAGCCAATTTTAGCCCTGATTTTAGTTTCTATAGTCAATCTATCTTGCAGCTGTCGGCATATGCATATGTACTTAAAATAGAAATAACAAGAATCCAAACCCCAACTCTGGTAAGGAAGAGTTGATAAAAATTTGTACATTGTCTTTTTGACGAACTCAAATTTTCTGAGATAAAATTTTTGAACTGCAATCAATACTTCCCTCTCTGGGTTTACTCCACCATCTGAGAGTTCAGGTGTGGGTTTGGGAAAAAAAAATGCAAACATACAGCACATGAGAATTCTTTTAAGTTAGTTTCCAATGAGAAAGCCAAAAAGGTGTAGAAGTGCTCCATGCCTTTCTGCTTCTATTTATTTTTGGTTAGAATGAAAAGAAGCTCACTATAGCATAGCTGTAAGACTTCTTCCAACTTAATGTGAAAGAATTCTCGGATTTCAATGGCAGTGCTGATCCTGTTGGCTTGTCCACCCCAATAACAGGTTTCTGCCCGCACCTCAAGCATCCACCTACACTTGCAAGCCCAAGACAAAAATATGTAAAGTCAAAAGCAAAGAACTGGCAGTAAATTGATTTTGACTATGAGAAAGAGAAATATAACGTACTTTGGACTAAGCTAATTGGTTTCTTTTCACTGTCAGCTTTGAAGACCTCAGATTTACAATTCTGGTTTCCAACTTCCTCTTGATTTTGATTTCCATTCTTCCGGCGGAAAGTGGGAGGATCAGTGTTCATCCTCACAGGGCCTATATTTTTCTCGCAAGCGCTTTTACCAAAGATTTTAACAGTGAACATGGACTTACCATCGTACTTGAAAACCAGAAATTCACCTTCATCTAAAGAATGGTATTTTGCAAACTCCTGCCAGCCACTACCAAAGCACAAATACTTCTCATTCTCTTCCACATTTACGTGCCAAAACTCACCTGTTGGGCTTCTAAGAATGCATTTGCCAAGTTTAATTCCCTTTAAGTTCTTAACAAAAAGCGGTGGTATACGCTACATAATCAAAGTTACCACGAGTTATACAACAGCCTTAAAGTAGAAATATATAGGTATATATATAAAAAAAAAAACTACAGAAAAATATGAAATCTCATTCAAAAGGTGCAAATATAACATTTGTAAACAAAAGTAACTACTCATACCAACACAACCAGAAACAGAAGGAAACTTCTCAACAAAATAATCCCGTATGCAACTGGCTTAAGACTTGGAGCCAATTCTATCACCAACTCTATAAAAAAAAAAAAAAAAAAAAATGATTTTAACTGTTGGCTTGTCCTCCAACATTTAAAGAAANCACCAACTCTATAAAAAAAAAAAAAAAAAAAATGCTTTTAACTGTTGGCTTGTCCTCCAACATTTAAAGAAATAAGTCAAAAACTTGCATTCCTTAACAAGAACCCAAGCCCGGTTTCTATGCAACCAAAGTTAAAGCTATTAAGCAAAGAATAAGAACATAAAGAAGAGAAGGCACTTTGAACAAGTTACAAACCGTTCGTATTCCTAAGCCTAAACAAACAACATGATGACCTTCCAGAAAATGTTAAAGCTATCACCTTTGCATTCCACAAGACTAATTTTCTTTCCCACAAAGGAAAAAAAAAAAAAGTTACCAATTGCTTAGAAAAGTTGCCCCTTAGAATCTTGAAGAATGATGCGTTTTGTTTCATTCTGATGGTCATCAGACAGACGTCTCACTACCAAAAGCAAAATGAGCAAATGAAGAGAGAAGTTAACATTTGGAGGAAACGTGACGACAAAGTTGAAGCTTAAACCTGTAATAGTTCTCATTTATTATTATTATTATTTAATATAATATAAGTACCTTATCCAAAAAAAAAAAAACGAAGTAACATTTATTTTGGCGTTAATCAATAATCATATATCAAAAGCTTGATATTAGCAGTAGCACAAACATCAAAGAGTCAGAGACCAATCAGCTACCTCGTACTTTTTCAGCTGCTTAGGCATGTTGAAAACTAAAGACACGCAAGATTTAAAATTAATTGGACTGATATTAATAGGGTTTATACATACAAGTTGTCCAGCTCATTGTATTGGATAAGTATTGATTCCTAATACAATTATTTAAGGTTTTTTTCTAGATTAAAAAAAAATGGGGTAAATTCCAATCTCTGGGTCTATCATTTCCGGCATTGATATATCTTTACTCACAAAATGACTTTAAATAATAATATTAAGGGGTATTGCATATAATCTTTCGTTTCATTGTTTGTATTGTAGGACCAGGATCCTCCCAGCTCCCTGTGGCTGTGTTCATTTTCAACTTTCACCTGAGATAAAACTTGGCAAGTTGGCATTCTTGAGAAATTTCTAAATTTTAGCACGCGGCAATATGGTCAAAACGCAACACTCTCAAATGGCAATATGTAGTGGTCATCTGTCTTTGTCTGAGATGTTACAGAACAAAATATTATACAGCATAACTCAAGTCTGCCGAAAACACAAGATTTACTAGTGCAGGTCCCAGAAGTTCGCAAATTTACAATATTTTACAATCTTCAAGCGCAGCTTACAGGCACAGCACAAGTGGAACACCAAGCTCATGCCTGCGATAGTGGACGCATGTGCAATCCTCCTCCACTATCTGGGGAGGATTCTTCACTTTTTAAGGAGGCAGGGATCAATTGGGTCAGTGGAATTGCCTCATTGATAACTCGAAAGATGCTAACATTCAGGACAATGGGTTTAGTTTCTGGGATTGCTGGCTCGAACACACACACATCAAATTCTTCCAAGTTGTTATCTAGAGCGAAATTCTTCCATCCACCGGAAAGGCCTCCAGAGCAACGAGGTTTGCAAAACTGAAATCTGGCTTTCCATGTTTTCTCATTCACACAGAGAATCACATCTTGATTATCCAGAGTCAGGTGTTTTGTCATCCACCCTGCGGGAACTGCCTGAATGAAGCAAGACCAGGTTCACCATGTAAGATCAATATTGCCAGGAGTTCCTCTAAAACATTGAAAATATTGGAGATACAAGAAAAAAAAGAATTTAAGTTGTAAGGTGTAATAGGATTCAAAATAATATAAGTTTCGAAAAAGATACATACCATATAAAATCTTCTGTATACATGTGTGGGTCTCATAACTACTATGAAGCTCTCAGAGGTTAACACTGCTTTTGCCAACTGCAGAGCATTCATTTTCTCATCTTCCGACACAGACCTCCTGTTTGATACATAATGTTGGCTTGATGCCAAGTTTCCACTTAAAGATTCATACTCAGCATCTGAACCATTTGTAAAAATTAGTAAACAAGCATATAGATCAACAAGATTCTATGTTCCCTACAAGACAAGACAAATATTTAGCCACATAATGACCATAAATTCCTTGCAGTTGGAATGTCAACATATAGCAAACCAAAATTAACTTGAAAGTGTATGATGAGATTTATTCAATGGTGATTATAGAAACCTTTAGTTGTGCAGTGAAGAAAGAAAATGAGAAGGTGAAGAGCCATACCGGGTTTGCCCTTTAGTTTCGCAGCATAATTAGTAATCAATGACTTGCTTCTTAAACTTCGCCTTACATGAGCGTGCTTAACAGAACTATCTTCCCTCTGAGTCCTTTTGCTAGAAGCTAGGGGGATAATAGGCTGTCCTACTGGTGTTTTGTTAATATCATCATTTGTTGTTTTCACTGGTGGCATGCCTTCAACATTACAGTGTGAAGATTTAGCAATTACTTCAACAGAACTTTCTCTAACTTTTCTTTTATTTTGAGGTTCACTGCCATTGTCTATATGCCCACATTTTCTGATAAAATATGAAACTGCCTTCTCACATAGGCTCTGGCCATCAAACATTAGAACATCAAAATGTGAGTCTCCATTGTACCTGAAGATCAAGATATCATTCTCCCCAAGAAAATGAGTTTTGACAAATTCTGGCCAACCATTACTAAAAAACCAGGTATTATCATGTGCTGTAATTCCTACACTCCATGTACCACCGCTAGGACCCTGAAGAGACACGGTTTCTGGTAGCTTCTTTTTCAGATTTCTAGTAACCTTTTCAGGAATGGCCTGAAATTCCATATAGATAAAGTTAAGACAATCATTCCAAAAAAGAAAAAAAAGACAAGAAAATACTTGCTCTTATATATTTCCGAGAGTCTTGAACTTTCTTTAATATTCATTCTTCGAGCAAGAAGAAAACTTGACCATATTCTATCACAATAAGGTTCATGTTGAATGCATGATAAAATAAAATAAAATAAAAGACCATGCGCATGTGGGAGGACTGGATGTCTGGAATAAGCCCTAAAGAAAAGCAGTATAATCAGAGCTAAAGCCGAAAGAAAAAGAAGCGAAATGGCCCTAGTTCTATCAGCGATCAGTTTCTTTTTCAATACTGATTTAACTGAAGGTCAATGTCTTCCAAGCTATTCAAATCAAAAGATTTCCTTTTCCTTTATTCTCCCATTTAAGGTATTTCGTTTGCTTTGATGATCATTTGGACCAGAAACGAAGCCAAGAACTTGCACATTGTGCTTGCCAAAGGCTAAACCCAAATCCTCAAAACATAAAGAAAACAATGTCATAATATGCTATACAGGACAGGAAATGCAACACAAACACCTTCATTAAATAAATTAATTAATTAAAAAAAAAAAGGATCTTCAGTTCTACAAGATATTCCGACAATTGTACAGAAATTAAGATGTTATATTGGTAAACTCACAAGGCGCTGATCAAAACCAGCATGCAGATACTGAACGAAACGAATACACTGAAAATGGTTCCAATATATTTCCTCTTCCCAGCTCCTGCATTCCTTGCATGCTTCTCCCATTTCCCACTGCGCGGATCTAAAGATTTTAACCACAACAAATAAACGAAATTAAGTCATAAGCAGCAGACTTTTACATACCAGAAGAAAGATTCTACCTTGGTAAACGTTGCAGTTCCAAAGCTCAAAAGAAATGTGTGATCACTTCACTAACACAAAGCATCTACATCTACTACAGAACAGAAAACTTCAAAAAGAGAAAAAATATGTATATATGAACCCATTAACATTTTCACCTACCACAGTGAGTCAAAGATTGATTTTCTTTACTTCACTTTTTCAGTTACGAGGAGAGAAGATATAGAGAGAAGGCCGGTCCAGCACGGTTCATAGCATCTGAGAGTTGAGTTAACTAGGGTGCCTTGAACGAGGAGCCTTCCACCGCAGCGTTTCGGTTAATGCTCCAAACTATTCACATAAAGCAACGCTGCTCCCTATGTGAATTCGATCCGGTTAGGCTCTCTCCAATATATACATTTCACTCTTTTATAATTCGCCTAATTCCGGAAGAAAGAAAGTACCAACATTTAATGTTGATTTGATTGGAATTAGCTTTTAACTCATTTTCAACCAAATTTACCAGTTCCTTCAAAAAATGTGATTTATGATGTGATTT
>JANLJB010030148.1:0-20823 GCA_026212285.1 Bursera cuneata | reverse complement strand
AAGAAGAAAATAATTGATTAATTTTACTGATGCAGAAGGTCCAACAAAGTGGCAACCTCAAAGCATACTCATAAATATAGTTGGTTAGATAATATAATATTTGCAACATGCTACTTAGAGTTATTCGCAATGATAAAATGTTATAAAATAAGTATGAGTGTTAAGGTTTAATAATAATAGAGATACAAAGCAAACAAGTTATGAATAGAAGTATTTAGTCTCAAGTAGATTGATATAACATAAATAAAATTGCTATTGGATGTTTAAGCGGTGAGCAATTGAGTGGGACCGTAGGGCAAGGGACAAGTTAAATGCAAGAAAAAAACAATAGAGTAAGAGTAGCGTCGAGCATCCGACGAATCATATGCCTGATAGTGTTTAACAATGTTCGACGTCAAGCATCGAGTATCAAAAAAATCATAGAGTATAAATTTTTCAATAGCAAGTCAATTTTCAACGGAACTCCTTAATTTGAGTCAAAATTTTAAAATCTCTTTAAAAATTAAGATGTTTTGAGTGTTTTAGAAATAATCACTCTATATTGTGTCACCTCATGTTGTATTATAAAAGAGGAATTAAAAGTTTTTCACATGTTAATTTTATAATTAAAAGAATTAAAAGAAAGAATGTAACCCTTCAAATGCCAATTTTTCTTACGAATATATGTTGCCTTAAGGCACTAGATAGTTGATATGTAGCCTCAGAAGAAGCGGTGATAGATTACAACCCAAAATGCTCCAACATAACACGATAAGAAGCTGTTGACGTTTCCTATATGACTTATAACTAGCTTTCTTGAATGTCGAAGAAGTTCTTTATTTAATGCTTCCATTTGATTCTCTTTTATCGCAGGAGTCACTTCTTAAAGGCCATAAATATAATACTAGTTACTAAAATCTTTCGATGATTCCTCAAATATACGCAAAACCAGTTACTCACATCTGCGAAATTTTGTCACATAGCAAGTTCTATAACTTTTACTTAAAATTTTTACTTATTAGTCCAATTTTTATTTCTATAAATATCATTTAACTTTTCCTATTCGATAGCAAAGATTCCGTCTCTAATTAAATCTTGATTTTACTTAATTGTTTCCAAAAGGTGTTATTATAATCTTTCAAGTCCTTGTCGTATCGGACAAATAAAAGATCTCCAAGCCAGGAATATATGTATACATATATATGCTCCAACAAATTTGCCGGAGAATCCACTAGGTTGGCTTGGGTTGGGTTAAAGTTTTTGCCACATTATTTTCTTTATCTTCTCTTTGTCGTCGAAAGCCGCAGTCAATTATTAACAGATGGGGAAGGAGACGACAAGCAAGTGTTCACATTCCCATAGCTCGGCAACTTGTTGCAATGAGAAGGGCGGTTTCAAGCTTTTTGGTGTCATAATCTCCGATCAAAATCAGCGCCAATCTATGCAAACGAGTGTTAGCATCGGAAATTCGGAGCCTTTTACTCAACAGAACGCCACGGTAGACGCTGGCACTACCTCTGGAGGGAACGTTCATTCCAAGTGTAGTCACAGAGCTGCGCATGCAAGCAGAAAGGGTATATTTCAATCAACAATAGATTGAATTTTTTTTTTTTTTTTTTTTAACTTTTGTAATTCTTTTAGTTCTTTCTATTTTTCTTCCAATATATATTGTTGGGCTGGTCATGTAGATTAGGTGTGTTTTTTTTTTCTTTTTTTTCTTGAAATTTAGGGTTTTTATTTTTTCATCTTTAAGTAAGGAATTGATTTATTCTTATACTTCAGATATTTTTACGTGACTTAATATTTTATTTTAAATCATAATAATATATTCTTACGGTTGAGTAAATGTTTTTTAAATTATTTAATGGTTATCTAACTTTCCTACATTAAATCATAGAAAACAATAATAATAATAATAACTTCCATATATAGAATTATATAAATTTAAATAAACAAAATTTATAAAATATTTGTTAATATTTTATATTTAGGATATAATGATTAAAATGATAAATATTTTAATTGTTAGATTAATATTTTAATAATAATTTTGTTTTAATATTGATTTGTAATTATTCTAATATATCCATATATTCATATAAAACGGTCATTAATAAGGATATATAGCTAAAATTATTAATTTTGAAGATATTTGAGTTCAGATTTTTTAATTCAGTATTATTGAAACTTTAGTTTAATTCATATTTATTCAGATTTTAGATCAAAACAAACAAACGACCTCTAATTACTTCATTGAATTGATTTGACTTTCAGTATAGGAGAGTGGCATATCATAAACAACTTTATGTTTGTTTATTTTTTGAATCAGGAAAACAATTTTGGACAGAGGAGGAACACCAAATGTTTTTAACTGGACTGAAATTGTTTGGAAAAGGTGATTGGAAAAGAATTTCAAAGTATTTGGTTACCACCAGAACCCCAACCCAGGTTGCCAGTCATGCGCAGAAGTATTTCCTTTCAAAGACGTCAACTTCTAGGAAGAATATTCAAAGATCAAGCATCTTTGACATGCCCTTCAAAGAATCTGTAATTTTCTCTGCTCCTTTTCTCTCTTGTGCAATCCACGGACACATTAATGCATACACTATTAAAGAATCCATTTTCTGATTTTTCATAAGCTTCACAGGATAGATTATATGCTACAGAAGAAACACCATAGAAGACGTTGTTTTCCTTGTAAAATATATACCATTGACTTGTTATAAACTTTACTCAAGTTTTCACAGCTGCAAGCCTCCGGCGCCAACGGTCAGAGCTATCCGGGAACCAATGGTACCATGCCTTCTCTACCATTTGATCAGGCATCAAACCACCTGATCAGAAATCAGGTTATGTCTACATGCCCATAATCTGTAGGGCACCACCAGTCGCGGCCTACCAGTGCGATATCCCTTTACCGTAGCTATTCCAGCAGGATGCTTGAAGCAAGTTCCAGAAATTCAAGCGGAAGATAATATTATTGAGAGTATAAAATTTGACTGCCTTAACATATGATTTGAGGGCTCTGGGGCATTCACAGTATAGTATGGAACTTTTTCTTTTCTGCGTATCTTACATTTTTGGTTCTTAACTGAGAACTAGATTATTGGAAACACTGAGATGAAATTTTGTCAACAAATTTGAGAATTATTTTTCTTGTAGATTCATAAGATTCCGATTCATTTATATAAATGGCGCTATTGTTATTTATGCTTTGTGAAATCTATTGACCTCAGAGTAGCCCATGAAGCTAAAGCTGAAAAATCAGGAATTCCAAAAGAAACAAGTACTTAATTTAATGTTCTCCAAATGAAGAAGATGTGATTAAACAATAGTAACAAACAGTACAACCAGTAAGCCAAGAGTGGTTGTCGAAATGTAAAAGGACAATAATTAATCAAACTTGTAATCAAATGATAAAGAAATTAGAAGAATAAATAATCAAAATCATCTTTCATCCAATTTTAGATAAGATTGACTATCCCTATCATTCGCATGTCCCTCCAATACAAATTTTTATCACATATTATCTAATCTTCAAATTCACTAATCATAAATATTGTAATGGTGATGTGTGCAAATAAAATTTCTCGTTTTTTTTTTTAAATAAGTATCCAGTACTTCATTAATTCTCCATGAAATGCAGCTTCAATCAGGAACAAATCAATCTACACATGCAAACGCCATTGCTACGTGCATAGTGTAGCTAATCAAATGATCCCATATCATCATTATCAGAAAGTCACCAGTTGCAACACATTACAAATCCCATGTCTCTCCTCTTAGGTCAACAATCTCACAACATTCCAGATGTACATGGCCTCCATATTTCTTCTTCAAATAATCTATGTAAGAGCAGTTTTTAGCATTCAGAGATTTTGAGCACAGAGTCCGACGCTGAAAAGAATAGCACATCTTTACAACCACATGTTCTCTTTTACTTTTCCTTCACTTTTAATATCTAACGAAACCCCTCATATTTCAATCAGAATGAAGGACATCTTGTGACCAAAAGACTTGAGAAGTTTAAGATAATAAAGAGAAATTAGGAGAAATGGAGAGAGTTGATGGTGTGTGATTTGTATTTATTATAAATACAAGCCTATTAACAGCAGCAGGGATGTTTTCTAGCTTAGCATCAATTAGCCATACGAAAATATTATTAAATATTAATATCTCAGGATATTTCCTCTTTTTGATTTTGATCTTAACTTAATTATTTTACTATTCTTTACTTGAGTTTTTTTTTCCTGTTTTTTGTCCTTTCCACTGGCGGATTATCCTCTCTGTAATCTATTCTTTTGTTTACTGTTTGAGCTATTGTAACTTTTTTAACAACACTTTAAATTTATGATTTACCTTATGCTAGCCGAATTTGTATGACAATTAATTTTCGAAGAGATCTTCCGTACCATATCAAGGAAAGATCTTAAGGCTAGAGGCTAGAATCTAGAGTCTAGATATGTTGCAGAAAAGGAAAATATAATGCATAAAAAAGCAAGAAACATGGTGAAAAGATTGTTGAATTGTGTTACACTTCTTGGCACATTATTTTGCTTCATCTGTTCGTGTAAAGACACAAAACAGATGGTGAAGGAAGATGCAAGAAAGTGTTCTGGACAAAACTCAAGAAAGTGCAACAGGAAGGGTTGTATTAGACTTTTTGGTGTGAATATTTCGGACCCAAATCAAGTCCAGTCCACAGATGAGAGTGCTAGCACAAGAAGTTTGCAGTCTCTGGCAGAACCCAACGTTACGAATCTCTCTGATGATCATGTTCATTCCAAGAGAGACAAAGCTGCACCTTTACATGAAAGGAAAAAGGGTATACATATACTCAGTCTAACTCCGATACAATGTTGTTATCTTATTCAATTTGGTATGGATGATGTTAAGATCAAATTGGTTGCATTGTGCATGAACTTGTATGGTTGTATACATGAATTGTTTCACCTAGCAATAGCATGCACATTTCAATTAACATTTATCTTTGATTAATTACACCAGGAAAGCAGTATTGGACCAAGGAGGAACACCAACTTTTTTTGACAGCCTTGAAAGTGGTTGGTAGAGGTAATTGGACAACAGTTTCGAAGCGTTTCGTGCCCACTAAAACCCCAACCCAGATTGCCAGTCATGCACAGAAGTTCTTCATGAGACAGGCTTCAAGTGATAAGAAGAATCGTCGATCAAGCATGTTTGACTTGCCACTTCAAGAAACTGTAAGCTCTCTTTCTCTGCTCTCAATGAAAACTCAGATAAAAATTTCGTCTCTAACTGTATAGGTCATAGATTTGCCAATAATATTGGTCTCATACTCATTTAATCTTAAAGGCTACTTCAAGTCAGATGGTAAATCAACCTTCACGACCCCGCTTGGATCCTCTCATCCCAGTGCCTGCAAATTGTAACATTCCAAGTTACTGCGGGATCCCTTATATGGTAAGAAACATTAGTATTTTGCCCTCTTTTGAATCTCGTTTTAATTGCTTAATTAATACAATGACAGAAAGTAATAAACTCTTTTGCATTCATTAATATCTCTAACTAATGCCAGAACATTGTTATTTATTTATGTGCTTTTTTTTTTTTCATAGGTCCAAGCCCCTGCGGGAACCAGTAACGTGGCATCTCTACGCTTTCAGGCAATTAGGTATCTGATATCAGCTTATGTTTTGAGGTCAAAAGCCTCTAGGAACTTCACTAATGCTGCACCAGTGACAGTCTACGCATCCAGTATCCCTTCACCAGAGTCATCGTCACAGACAACGACAACGTTTCAAGCTCCATCTAGACCTTCAAATGAACAAGCTTAAAATTGGGCCACCTTAGCCCTCCCATAAAGACTAGATTTACTACCATAGAGAGTAGAATGAACTTTTGTTTTATTTTCTTTTCTCTACCATTGCATTTTTTACTGTCATATAAGTACAACTATATAGAGATATGACCTTAATTTTATTAATTAAGATAAAGAAATAATTTTCTAGCAGGTCTCCGAAAATGCAAACCCACTTATGAACAAGTGTGCACCCGCTTATGGCATGTGAGCAAACCAAAAATTGCTTTTCAAAACGATTTTATCACTGGTTATTCCATTTACTCCTCGTTTGTGCTGTTTTTCCCTCGATGCTTTCCAGAGAATGGTAGATGTACATTCATTAACTTGAGCCTTACTATTATTATTATATACAGCCATAAACTTGCACTTGTTTTGTAAAGAATCCTAATCTCCCTTACTATCATCCAAACGTAACAACAGATACTATCTTTTTATTTTCTTCACATTTTTTAAGAAATTCAATTTTATTAATCCAAAAAGTGAAGCAGTAAGATCTACAGCAACAAAATGTCCTTTACAACTGAAAATGAATGCAGATACCAACTAAATTCCAGCAAATTAAGACAAAATCCCCAATTCACAATAAACAGAATCAGAATCTAGAACTTATCCACAAAACTGTAGGTACCCTGATAGAATTTTGAGTTCTCAACCCAGAAATAGAATATTCTATTTACTAGTTTCGTAAGCTAAGACCATGAGTTATGAAAATTTAAATCAAGAAACAGAGTGCTTCAATGCAAGCAGAACAAGATGTCATAGAGAAAGAAAATAATTGAATAGCATTTACTACTATCAAGCAACACGTCATTTATACAGGCCATTTAATAGTAATATAAACTGAAAGAATGAAATTTCACAATAACTTACAAACAACTGAAAGCAAATCATTATATGTTCATGGGGTAGGAATAGTCTTCTTTGATTCCAGATGACCAATTGATAAAGTATCCATACATTAGTCTATGCCATCAAGGATCAGACAACCAACTAAGTAGAGCAGCAGCCAGCCTTCTGGTTAACAGGTTGTCCCTTTATCTGCACTGTTGGTGGCCTTGCATTGTTCATTGCAGGTTGACTTGCCATCCTGTATCGGGCAAATTACAGGTTAATAAATAAGACAAGAAACCACAAATAAACAATCTACCCTTGAGAATAGGAAAGCCTGATCTCAAATGGTATGAACAAAAAACAGTTGTAACAAAAAGTTCTGATGAATTTGTTTTTCCATGGCAAAGAATGCATCCAACCAAATGAGGTATCATCCCTTTATATTCACAAGTAAGCATCACATTCATACCTTTTCTTCAACTATTAGTTTTACCATTAACATAAAAAAAAAAAAAGTTAAAAAAAAAAAAGGGTTACATTAAGATATACCTGCTCTTAATGTCAGCAGTCATGGCCATAAATGCCTGCTCCACATTAGTAGAATCTTTTGCACTGGTCTCCATGAAGGGGATGCCAATTTCATCGGCAAATGCCTAAATCCCAAAGGAAAAGAGGTAACTTCGTCAATCAAGTTTCCAATAGCTTTGTCAAGAAAAATATGACAAACAAGTAGAATGATGATAGCTTTTTACCTTGGCTGTTTCATAAGAAACAACTTTCTTATCAACCAGGTCACACTTGTTTCCGACCAGAAGCTTGTTTACGCTCTCACTTGCATAGCGGTCAATTTCACTCAACCACTGCTTAACATTGTTGAAGCTCTCTTGGTCTGTGACATCATAAACTATCTGCCACACATGCCATCAATATCTTATGATGAATCCAGGCAGAGCAGAATGGGATAGCTGTTAATGCAATAATAATGGAACTAAAGTAAAAATAAAGGGAAAACTTACTATAATGCCATGCGCCCCACGGTAGTAGCTGCTAGTGATTGTCCTGAACCGTTCTTGTCCTGCAGTGTCCCACTGCATGTTCCAGACAAATATTTAATTAGCCATATAGAAAAAAAGTAAGAATAATAAAATGTAGATCAATTTATAATTTGTAAACAAAATATGATATGCCAAAAAAACCCAACTAGACCCAAAAAAATTTTTAACAAGAAGCTTTAAAGAAAATTTGTAGCATCAAATTGATTTTAGTTGTCCATCAGTAAATCATGTACGGCACATTGTTAAAGAGAGATACACACAGAGAAAGTGTCAAAAATAATAACTGAATAACAAAAATTCAAGGATTTTTTTAAAAAATAAAATAAAAGAAGAAGTAAGCCTCACAATTTGAAGTTTTACGGTCTTCCCATCTTGTTCTACAGTGCGGATTTTCTATAAAACAGAAAATAGAAATTATGTCAGCATAATATATTTGAAATCTACTTGAATCCAGAACTTATATATGCTTACAAAGTCAACTCCAATCGTGCTAATGTAACTGTCCAGGTATGAATCATCCTGAATAGGAGTGAGAAAAAAAAAAGTCAGTACATTGATATAATACAGATTACGCTGTCCAAAATGACCTAAAGTGCACTAAGATTCTTTATGCTTTGCAACCAAAACATCTCCAAGGGCTGTGCCCAGACTTTACAAAACATCCAACATATGACAGGTATCACATACAAATTAGACATTAAGAATAAAATAGATCATCACTCTTCACTAGCTATGGTGAGTAATGAGAAAATACCAAATGAAGAATCAATCAGATCAGATCAGAGAATTATTAAATCATAAGTAATGATTGGTCTCTACGTCCTCTATTCTACAGCAGAAAATGCAGACAACCAAAAAGTGCAGCAAACATCCCACTATGTTCCCTTTTTCTCTTTCAAGTAAAAACGTAAACTTTTTTAACAAGTGAGAATAAGATACTTCGTCTTAACTCAAGCCAGACACATGGACACCTGTATCAGTATCTTTTCTATAACTAAAAGAAGCAAAATACAAAGTCCTAAAAGATTTAAAAAAAAATTATAGACAAGAGGCATACGACTACTAAGCACATCAATTGGTGAAAACCTCCATAAAGTTTAACAGAAAAGGCAATGGATAATAAAATAATAGAAACAAAAATTGAAGGATTTGGAAGAATATAAGATATTAGCATTTTAAAAGCTTACAGCAAATCGCAGGAGAAGACATGACTTGCCAACTCCAGAATCTCCAATTAGCAAAAGCTTGAACAAGTAGTCACTGCATAGAACGTGGAAAGAATTAGACTTTACCATGCTTAATACGAGGAAAAAAAAACTATTATCTTTCTTTCACAACATAATTTTTTGTTCATGCTAACATGAGACTAATTACAGGCCATATGAACAAGAACCTTCAACATATATGTATTTTCATTAATACTTCCAATCAAATTACCCGTAATTGAATATTCCTGCTACAGACCAAACCAAAAACCAATAAATTCCACGAATCCACATGTAAGATTCAAATTCATAAAAGATCAGCACAGAACCGCCAAAACTTGGATCAGGCTATTCATTTGGTTCTTATATGTCCATCTAGATTCTTATTCAAATTATATCAAATGGTTCAATGTTTCCTTGCAATATATGCCGAAAACTACAATAACTAAGCTGAATTGTATCGAATTACCATGTACTGAGCACTCAATTAATCAAAAATTGAAACTTCCGCACAATAATTGTCAACCTAATGCAAAGCAAAACCAACCCATCATTTCTCACACCATCACTAACATGAGAAAAATAATCAAAATAAATCATCGTTTAATTTCCCATACAACATAAAAAAAATCGGCATTTTAGACCATTCTAAAACAACCCAGAAGAACAAAGCAACCATAAACCTGAATATAAAAATAAAAACAATAAATCAAAACACACCCAACGATTTTTAGCTAAAAAAATCATTGTAGATCCCAAGAAGCTACAAACTTTATCAGAATCCCATCACAGATCTTCCAAAAACAAAACCAAGAATGATACAAAAAAGGGGGGAATTGATTAAGCCAGATCTGGGGCTTACTATTCAGTATTCATGACTGGAAGAGGTTAAGTTCGCTGAGAAAGGGACCGGTCCAGCCGGAAATTGGACCGGGTTTTGCAGAGAGAAGGTTGAGCTTAGGAGATAGAGAGAGAGAAACGAATGAGACGAAAAAAGTCAGCTTTAGAGAATAGTGACGAAATAAAGTTTTCATGAAACCGAAAAGTATATAAAGGGTTTGGTCAAATCTCTTTTAATTATTATTATTATTATTATATTCTTTTTTTGCCTTACTGAAAATTGAAAAGATTTATTTATTTTTTAATATGTATAAAGATATATTCAATTTTTTAATTACAATAGGATTATCGTCAAGATTAAATTTTTTTAATAATTTAATGAATAGGTTATTGAAGAATATTACTCCTATTATATCATCTTTATTTAAAAAAAAAAATTAATAGAAAATGAGATGTGACCTAATTACATTAATTATGAGTACGTGATGGAGGGTGTGGAGGCCTGGAGGGTTGTTGCCTTGTTGGTGAAAAGTAACCATTTGAGGTTGAACATATAAATGAGGAAATTTGTGAATTCCCACGTGCATTTCCTCCAAATAAAATTAATAGGAATTGGTTAAATGGAAAGACAAGATCATCATATGATTAATTTTATTTAACACTATCTCTCGGATATATACATAAATAAATACAAATAAGGTTGTTACTAACTTATATTTTAAGAAAATTAACGTCCAAATATTTATATTGAAAAGAAAAAAGATCATAAAAGCAGTTTTATTAGGTTATTTACGATGACAGCAAAGGTAGAGAGGTTTTTGAATTTTAATAAAATTTTATTTTATTTTTTATATTGTCTAATCAAGTTCAAATTTTAAGACATAAAAGAACAATTTTAGTTGAATTGTTATAAGACTATTTTCGACATTGATTTCAAGCGAACAAGCGATGCTTGTCATAGCTTTCCTTATTAAGGTGTCTAATAATTTATTTAGAATAGTACATTTATAGTTGAATGTTGAATTTGGTTAAATCATAAAAAATGAAAATTTTCAAATTGATTATTTGAAAATATTTCTTGTTAAAATACCCTGAATCTCATTCCAATTGGTAAATTAATTAAGATAATAATATAATTTGAACTTTCAGCAAGGGCTGCATTCATCATTATTTGAACGACTAAAGTTTCTGAAATATATCACAGAGAAGAGATTCCTAAAGTTGAAACACAATTCTTGGACTCTCTCTCAAGTAGATTTTCTACATCCAAGATGACAGTTTTCATATGGAAATCCTAATAAATGAATAACTGGGAATCAAAAAACAAAAAAAAAAAAATTAGAAGAAGGGCCGGGGAGGTCAATGAGGAGGTTATCGAATATCATCATCTCCCAAAATTTTATGAACTTTATGATCAGTTGAATCTATTAACAAATTTCCTCAAACCCCTTTTTGGTAGTTTATTAGGCTTGCCCGAGTCCCGTAATTCCACTGGTAAGATGCTAGTTTGAGTGCCGTCACTATCTGTATCGATGTCTCCTTCAATGGTCAATCCTTCGATTCTTGCTGCTACTGAATCTGCTGCTTTAAGTCCCACTTCTACATCTGCATATTTTTCATCACGTACATTCATTCAGATTATATTAGTCAAAAATAACTTCTATTAATTGTAATGAAAGGAAAAGTGGTTGGTTGTATGAACTAACTAATTAGAAACCATTGTGACCAAAACTAAGAAACTGTTCGAAAATAATCAGGGACTCCATTACTACAGTTCGACAGATTGGTAATATTTTTCTTTTATGGTCATGAAATCTAAAATTTTCAGAACTTGTCATATTTTTGAAACACCTTATTTTATTTAAAATTTGGGTTATTGATGCAATAATTAATCCGACTAATTATTCAACTATGAATTCTTTTAGGGTTGTCTCAAAGGTTTTGATCCGAGTTTGGATACATTTTGTTTAAATATTAGGTGGGATAAGGTGGTATGAGAATTGGATTACATTTTGTCTAATTTAATGGCTTTCCACACTAGCTAGTTTAAATTTAATGAATTCTCAAAGTTCTTGTCAACCTTTATGTTCCAAAAGCTAGAATAACAAATAATTGAATGGAAAGAACTGATGTTCTGGTAGACTAATGAAAGTTGTGCTAGCTAGAGAAATAAAACAAATAGATAAATCTTTCAAATACTGCAAATTGCAAGCCTTACTTGGATTAGAAAACAACCATAGAACAAAGGCGCAAATAAGCAGCACAATAGGAATAACATGCACGCAATTCTCAGCAAACTTGATGCGTGACCTCTCCTTCTTAGCCATCTCCAGGACGGGATCAACGTCAGCCTGCTGATCATTCACTTCCATGGCTGAGGGTGTCCTCAGCCCTGGAAGCGTCTTCAAAGCTGTGGGCATGAAGTAGTCATCAGAGACTCGGCTCGAGCTTACCGATCTATACATATTTCTTTTCTTGCAATTTGGAGAACCAAAAAAATTGGAGGAAGAATTGATATTGGCAAAATAAAAATTACTTTAGAAATGAGATGATGATTAATAGCAGTTGTACATGCCCGTGTGAGTTTTGGCGTTAGAGATTTAGAGAGCATTCAAAGTTGTTGAGTTCAAGGAAAGCGGCTTGGATATTGGGCGAATCGGTTTAGTTTTTATGATGTGTTTTGACTGTTTTTTGTTGTTATGTGTTTAAATAATTCTTATCTCTATTGCTCCTGCCTTTGTCCTTAGCAGCCGAATTTAAGGCCTAGATTTTGGCATCTTACAGTTTATGATCGACTTTGTCTTGCTCTCTCCTTCATTTTACTTTCAATCTTCTTTAGAAGAAAAATAATTAGTTCGATAATATTGCTTAAAAATTAAATAATAAATAATTTCAACAACTTAAGTATATTAATATGAAATAAAACAAAATTAAAATTGTCAAATTTTAGTAATAAGTAACACTTATGGTCGATTATACAACAATTTATTTCACTCAGCAGTTATTTCAAAGAGTAATGCTTTCACGAAATCTCATATGTTTGCTCATTCAAAACTACATAGTTTTTTCTTTCGTTTTCTTCTTTGAAGTTAGGACCAACTAAACATATATATTTTGATCGAACATAATTTCCATGTATATACACTGGAGTTCATTACTGGTGCTTTCAGCAGCGTGCCTTGCTTCTTATTAAACAAATATAAATGTTTCATAAGAGCTGGTTCGATATCGGCAAAACTGGCAAGGATTCGTGTATGGGAATCATTAGTAATTAAAAGAAGGAGAAGGAAGTACAAAGCAACCTTACATCTTTAAAACGTAAGATGCATTTTGGGCTACAAACAGAACGAATTTGAAAATAAATGATCTGAAAACCTAAAACAAAAACACTGAAAATTTAATAACAGACTTGTTGACAACACACATCTCAAGCCAATCAAACATCTTCTCCTTTCACTTGACTTTTGAGAAACAACAGAAGAAAGGCTAAAGAGAGCAAGTTAACTACTATTACTTACGAATCTTCACTGTATTAATGAAACTTTTCCCTTCTGAAATGTCGTTTCTGGAGAGAAAATTCAGAAAATCCTTAAAGCTACTTTCTTTGTATCCCTTAGGATGTTGCTCGTCCACAAGCTCCTTGGCAGTTTCCATTTTCTCATCCATGCCCAAGCTATGAAGGCTAGCAAGGGAAATTCTAGTCCTCTCACTGTTCACGGTAGCCCTATGCACAACACTTTTGTATGTGCCATTGCTTAAGACTTCAACGTGGTCTCCAACATGGACTTGTAAGGCACCACGAACTTCAGGAGCCATTTTCCATTCGCCATTTTCTGCGTCCAAGATTTCGAGGCCTGGTGAGCTCTGAAGAACTATGGTGAGGCAACTGTAATCCGAGTGTGGTGGCAACCCTAGCACGATATCCGGTTGTGGGCACGGTGGGTAACCGTTGACTGTCATTACTTGCATTCCTTCTTCCATTTTGTTTCCTAAATATGCTGCACCTAATCCAAGGCTCTCAGTAATTGCACCCATCAGCTCCACGGCTACTTTCATCACTTCTGCACAATATTTTTCGATTGTTTCCCTGAAACAGAGCACATTTACAATAAACAAATTAATTAATGTTGAAGAAGCGACAAGAATTACGCTATTTGATGACACTTTCACATGTCTATCAACACGTGACTATTTGAACGCTGAAGTCATGACATGTGAGGAAGGGAAATATATATACATATATTATATATGCTACAAGTCCCTTTGCAGAAAATTTATTATAGGATATGGTCATCCCACATGTTATACAGTAAATGACCATGTTGTATCAACCGTGCAAAACCCGTAGTTCATATCCTTTATGACAAATGCTATCCAAATACACTTGCGGCGCTTTTATTAACTAAATTTTAAAATAAAGGAATTGACATTTCCTGCCGCAAAAATACGTCCTCGAACTGGGATTTTTTAGAAGAGATAGAGCAACGTATGATTGGTTTTTGTTCAATAGACGTTGGCTGAGAAAAACAATCGTGTGAGGAAATTTGAGCATGAAATCAATGTACTTATGACATATAATAATATGAGTGTTACCTGTAACTAGGAGGATGCTGTGGCCATAAATGAACCCAGTCTTCAAGTGGATGTGCATAATGCTTGAGGAAGACCCTCCAAAACTGGACTTTGTCAAAACCATCCTTCAAGCTTGTCCCATACCTCACAGCCTTGTGTACATCTCTAGACATGAACTTCATCTTCTCTTCAGCGGGTAACTTGAAAAAATCGAATGCTGAAGAAAGAGCTTCGTCCAGCAGTGATTGGGAAATTCCATGGTTCACAATCTGAATGGAAAATAGTCGTTAGATCATACCATCATTGTATTGGATAGTCATTATGCAGGAATGCTAAAAGATCTATTTATGTTCAAAGAATCGAAAGTATTGATTAAATTATGAAGCTTAATTGCCTGCTGTGAGGTCACTTACTTGAAACAAGCCCATTTGGCAACAAGCATCTCCGAGTTCTTTGATGACCATCGAACGTTGTTCCTCACCCTGTCTCAACCTAGCCAAATCAATAATGGGCACGGCCACGGTCTCAGGATCCAAACTGGGACAATTTGCGGATGGAATCATGTAACAATTGGGTACATATGACAAGCCCCTCTCTTGCGCAGTATTCCCTATCCTAAACGAGCTCGAACTCTTCTCCTTTTCCATTTCAAACTTGCTAACTGAATTGCGTCGAAGACGAGTATCTAAGAGAAAAATATATATGTAATTTACCAAATGTGTACTAGTGAAAGAAAAAGATATGATTTGGCACAAAATCTAGGAACAAATATATATAGAGAGATTTGGGAGTGTCATATATGATTGTTATACTTTGTATAAGGACTATAGGCTAGAAACAACCGTCGATTTTTTCAGATACAAACAAAATAACTTGGGAGGAAATTAAAGCTGCTAAAGTTTTCGCAAGTCCTCAGGGCGCATGTTCATTGTTTCTCTCTTATAATTAAAATTTAAATATAATATCTTGCATCCCCCGCACGCTCACTCTATTGGGAATATGGAAGTAGAGGATATATACATATATATATATACTAGAAAACAAACCAGAACTTTATCTTCCTTTTATGATTAAGAGAAAAAAGTCGAACTAGAAAACAAACTTTATTGTATTAATCTAAGGATTTGTATGACTAGATCTGTTTGTGACATCTGCTAGCTTGAATCTGGTCCTATGTTGGGTGTGCACTTGTAATATTTGACCAGGAGGTTTGTGTTGAGTCTACATTCACTCGTTCGTGTTGAGGCTACATTCACTCTCGCAATCCTTCTTCGCCAACAGATGGCGCCTGCACTTGTTTTATGTTGTGTTGGGGAACAAAGCTTCTATATTCACTGTCCGTTGAGAATCAAGGAGAATAATAGAAAAAAAAAATAAGAAAATGTGAAAATTTGTTATAATCATATAGTCTATATAAAAAATGTTACAATCATATAGATTTTTGTGGTAAGTTCCACATTATGCAAAAAAAAAAGATCAGTGTCAGTATAATGTAATTAATTTCTTTATCTTAGGTTAGGGATTAGAGACAATTATACCTACATATATTATTCTAAGTGAATTCTTTTATGATTAGATTGCGTCATAATCAGACACAAAATTGAGTTAAAGAAAAGTACATAGAGTTACAAAGGGTAGCCAACTGTTTATACAAATAAGCATCACTTTATTCTAACATGTATAATTTAGGTTGTATATAATGGTTGTATATGTGAAATTACTTTATTCTACAATGTATTGAAACAAAAATTTTATTTTAAAATCACTGGCAAATAAGATAACATGAAAATATTAAAAAGGAACATAATTCTAAGAGTAAACCATTTGTAATTAATTATATTCAACGCTCGAGTTTTCTCATTTTATTGTGTGCATATTTGATATTATCATGTGCAGTATCAGAATTAATCATAATAACCTTTCATTCTATCCTTTTTCATTTGATGGAAAAATTTGATCTTTAGAAAATTGATTGCATAATTTACTTACTGAATTGATAGATTACAACGCATAAACAATGATTTCAAGAAATATGGAAAGCCTTTATATCATATATGTAGTTGAAAGATCGAACGTTCGCCTTTATAGAAACATCTAAAATGATTGATTCCTCCAATAAATTTCCAAATCCTTAAAGAAAAGCGGCAGCCTTAAATGGCTCTAAGATTGACTAAAGGTCTCCATAAATTCAAAATTCCATTGCCCATAGACAAAGACAAATTAAATGGACATTCCTCCAAAATGGGGAATTTTTCTTAGATTTCTTATGATCTAACCAATTAAACTATCCAATCCACACAAATGCATGTGGCTTGCTTAACCTTGTACTATATAGTACAAGTGTTATTTTATATGTAATTCTGGAACTTTGTGCCTTCTCATCCTACCGATCAGTAATGTTAATGGAATTCACCAGTACTAAAAAAGGAAAAGAAATTGGAAGTCAGAGACTGAAAAAAAATACTACTTCCGTTGACACATGTATATTGATGAAACAGTGAATATAAAATGGAGAAGGACAAAAGCCTTGACCCTGAAAAACCTCACAAGTTGGATACTAACCATGGCAAAGCTACTGTAATTGCAAAATCGATCCAACAACTAAATTTCGATAAAGACAAGACCCATCACTCTAAGACTCTCATGACAGGCTAATTAAATAAATTAGCCACTGCATCTGCTACTTAATTCATTCCTATTCCCTCGACATAAAGACAAAACATATTATTTTCCCACAAACCTAGAATCAGAAAAGTGGTATATTGACGCCAACCTGCTTTGAGCGAAAACAGAGAAGAGAAAACAACAGATTAAAGGGAGCGTGCAACTAGTTCTTGATCTTCAGTGTACCAATGAAGCTTTTCCCTTCTGCAATATCATTTTTGGAGAGAAAATTCAGGAAATCCTTGAAGCTACTTTCTTTGTATCCTTTAGGATGTTGCTCGTCCACAAGCTTCTTGGCAGTTTCCATTTTCACATCCATGCCCAAACTATGAAGGCTAGCAAGGGATATTCTTGTCCTCTCGCTGTTCAAAATAGCCCTATGCACGACACTCTTGTGTATGCCATTGCTTAGGACTTCAAAATGATCCCCTATGTGAACTTGTAGTGCACCATGAATTTCAGGAGCCATTCTCCATGCGCCTTCTCCTCTTTGGAAGATTTCGAGGCCTGGTGAGCTCTGTAGAACTATGGTGAAGCAACTGTAATCCGAATGTGGTGGCAAACCCAGTGCAATATCTGGTTGTGGGCATGGTGGATAACAATTGACTATCATTACTTGCGTTCCTTCATCCATTTTGTTGCCTAAATATGATGGACCTAATCCAAGGCTTTCAGTAATTGCACCCGTTAGCTCCAAGGCTAGTTTCATCACTTTTGCACAGTAGTTTCCCATCTTTTCACTGATGCAGACATATAAACAAATAATAAAGAAACAAGAAGAGTCAAATAACATTTTTTTTCTTGACACATGCTCACATGTCAGATCAAGACGATATTATTTTCATGAAATGAAGTAGTATGTGCTTGACACGTGGCAAAAGCTTAATATTTTATTACGATTTCTCTCATATGGTTTTCAGTACAAGACCCTGTTGCTTGTTAATTGACTATATACATACATACGTATGATACGTGTGTATATAATATAAAGAAAGTCAAGGTCATTTATACTTTGAAGTCCATTGTTCATGGCCTTTGATGACTAGACACTATCCTGATGCATTGTTGCCGCTTTTTATATACTATGACGTATTTTCAAGCTATGGTATAATGATATGCATGCGATGCGTCCTTTTCTTAATTGCAAAAATAAATCTGTCGATATCTGTTGCCGCTTAAGTACCAAGAGGCAGAAGAATGGTGCCCATAATAGCTTTAAGAATTTCTAGAAAATAAATAGACTAAGATATGCATTAATATCGGTTCACTACGTAATTATGAGATGAAAGTTAATTACTATAGTTACACTAAGCTTGCAAGATGCACATACCGATAATATGGAGGATTCTGGGGCCATGAACGAATCCAGTCATCAAGGGGATGTGCATAATGCTTGAGGAAGACCCTCCAAAACTGGATCTTGTCAACCCCATCCTTCATGCTTGTCCCATACCTCACTGGCTTGTGTACATCGTTGGACATGAACTTCACTTTCTCTTCCGCTGGTAGATTGAAAAAATCGAATCCTGCAGAAAGAGCTTCGTCCAGTATTGATTGGTGAATTCCATGATTCACAATCTGAATTGATGATTAGTATTACCATTTGGATGATGATGAGATAAAATAAAAAATTAATGATTAGTTAATCATTAATCAGTATCACATCACTTGAAATATAAAAGTTAAGAGTACAACATTCCATTAATTAGTATTACATCATTTAAGATGTAAAAGTTTGCTACTAACTTTCATTAAATGGTATCACATCACCTTTAATATAAATATGTAGCTCGGGTAGAAACCTGGGATGTATAAAACTATTATTCTTTGACAATATGTTAAAGCGATAAATAAAAAAATTAATAAGATAAAAAACAATTACTAAAAATAGCACCACATGCATGCAATTAGTATAGCAGTAGCTGAAAACCAAATTGCGTTGAAAGATGAATAAGCAAAGACACTTACATTAAAGAAGCCCATACTGCGACAAACATTCCCAATTTCTTTGGTAACTAACGATCGTTGCTCGGCGCCCTGTCTCAGCCTACCAAAATCAATGACAGGCACGTCCACTGCCTCAGGTGCCAAACTCGGACGACGTGAAGGTGGAATTTTGTAACACTCCGGAACATATGACAAACCCCTCTCCTGCGCTGTGTTTCCCATTGTGAATTCGAATGAGCTCGAACCCTTCCGGTCTTCCATATGGATCCCCCTAAGCCCCAACTATGAATATCGAAGAAAAGTAGACGATGTGAAATCAATTAAACTTTTATTTTAATAAAATGGTTTTGGTGCAAGTGTAAGAAGGAACATTTATAGGTGTCGTTGGTTATATATGACGGTTAAACTTCTCCATTAAGTTTGGTAGTACTTTGCATAGGGACGTTAGACTATCCTAGAAAGTCAGAAAACAACTAATGAAGTCATTGTGTCATGACCAGAAGACTTGTGGGAGAAGCTGTGAAATGTCATCTTGCGCTTGTTGAATGTGGACTCTATGCATGTCAAATCAGGTCCCAGGATTCAGGGGCCAGTTTCTTATAATCTATCTTTACAAAATCTTTGTATGCCAAGCTGCGCTCATCCTAAACTTTTTCGGATTCTTTTATGAAGGGGCAGGAGGGCGCGCGTCATACTAGAATACGAATTCATCACATTATATATTATCCAAAAAGGAGAATCGAGGATGGATTAATAATCCTTGGGGGACTGCATGTAGATGTAAATTGCTGATTTTACTCGATATTTATTGTGTTGTGACAACTTTTTCTTTTATTCCAGTTAATCCAGCTTCATTTTCTGCTGGGATGTCTATATTCACCAATGAAATTAATGCCTGTTTTCTGAAAGCTCATGGTATCAGCGCAGTCTTTTTCTGTTGAGGGCACGCAGAATTGCCCATTTTTGTGTTGATTGATTATAAAAGGAATGGAATAGTTTGTAGTTTACGTCTTTAATCTCACTGCGTCTCTGCTAGCTTTGATCACGTACAGTTGTAGGTCACCTAAATAACTGATGTTTTCTTCATTGATGCTGCCATTCACGGGTCAAACAAAAGTTAGATGTCACAATTTTAGGTAAATTTAACTATAGTTAATGTGTATCATTATTTAAAGAAATATTAATTTATCATAAGTTAATATATATTATCTCGTTTTAAACTTGTTTATGGAGTAAACGTGGAAAAATTCTGATGTCATATGGATAATATATATAATAAAGTTATTTTCATATGTGTCTTATAATTAAGAATATTAAAGAAAATTTTAAGAAGACTTCAATACTAATTAATAAACTTTATATATTTATTTAGGAAAGTCACAATTGTTTATTAACGAAAAAAAATTATGTATTTCCTTAAATAGAAACAACATGTTCCTTATTATTACTATTTGAGTCTTCTAAATGAATCCTCAATACACTTTATAAACCGCTTTTCTAAGTATACTCATTCTTAAATGTCAAAATAATTAATATTTCACCTAAAATATATTAATAATACTAAAAGAACTTTTATAATCAACTCTCAATTAATAAATCAATGTTTATAATATGAAAAGTACAATTAAAATATAGAAATTTCATTAAAATTTGAGGAAAGAAGAATTTATAAAAAAAAAAATATATCAATAAATCAGGTAATTAAGTTAAGGATTTTTTTTTTAATTCTTTTAGCAATTTTCTATTAAATATAACATTAGACTATTGAATTTGTATTGGTTATTCAAGTTTTATATAGTGAGTATATTTACGAGAGCGGAGTGGAGAATATATTTGGGGTTTCATATAGTCCCACCCAAAACTTATATAAGAAATAATTCAAATTCAT
>JANLJB010030147.1:0-12257 GCA_026212285.1 Bursera cuneata | reverse complement strand
ATATATATATATATATATATATATATATATATATATATATATATATAGGTGTAACTCTTTCTACTTAAGAAGAGGGGCAAGCAGCCTGGGTAAAGGAATTGAAAGAAAATTCAGAAGCTGCTAATTAATAATTATTATGAAGAATAAAGATGGGATAGGCAAAGACAAAATTATGAGCTAATACTAAATAATATATATAAAGAGGAGATATTATGTTTATCTTTATTTGAAGAAAACGTTGCAGAGAAAGGGGGATGACGTTGCCACATCAAGAGGCAAAGGTAACAGCAAGTTGGGGTTCACATCAGATAATTTTTCTGCTTAATTTATGATGGCATATAAAGTGGTGCAGTTGCATTGAAGTATTGAAAGCACATGGTCCCCCTCCCAACCCACAACCTCTGTGACTAAGACTTTAATGGCAAAGAGAGGGTTTGCATGAATGAGGAGTACAGTAGTAGTTGTTTGTTCTTAGGGTTAGGAAATGTGAATATTAAGGGCATATTTGGGTGGTGGGAAATGGGTCCACATATATTGAGATGGTGCAATCCATCAAAGGGGGTACTTCCATTAATTCCAAAACTAAAAAATGTGGAAATGGGGGTCTCAGCTACCGCAAGTCGTGTTTAAGAAAAAGCTCTCTCAAATGAAAAGCCCAAGAAATTATGAGAGAGAGCTCCGATAGTGACTTGTCTTGGGATGGCAAAGAAAGGAAGAATTATGAATAAGTGAGGCTGTTGGGGCCGAGAATAATTGCAAAACGAGTCAAGCATGCACGAATAAAGCAGACTGGTTTTGCAGAAAGACTCCAAAATAAAAAAAAAAATATATTGATATATTTATATCATTAAAATTACCATTTTCAATAATTCTCATGCAAATCTACAGGAGGCTCATCAGAAATCTTAAAACCGGTCATATATAGCAACACATATGTAAGCCTCAAACTCTCTCTCTCTCTCTCCTACCTCAAATGGGGAGAAAGACTCACTTAACCTAACACATGGTAAAAGGGAAAAGTTGAGATGGTTAGTTCTTGGAAGAAGTGAAAGAAGGTAAGAAAGGATTGACAAAATTATTCATTTCAGTTAAATTGCACATGAAAAAGTTAAATTTACACACACACATGTAAATTTTGTGCGCAAAAGTGTAATGTAAGATTAATAGTTTTTGAAAAACTATAATAAAGATTAAATTTCAAAATAATTGAGATTTTTAAAGAAATAAACTCCCATATACACATTGCACAATACATGGAGGGAAAAAATTAATTAGTGTGTTAATTAAAAAGAGAAAAAGCCCTTATTTACATGGATTATAATTTTTAATATCTTTTATATATAAATGGTGAATCAAATAAAAAGACCTTATTAGAGTTTATGTTGTTCACATATATACTTTTAGCCTATGGAATCTTAAGTTTTATACATCCATGCAAACTATAATATGAGATTATAAGTTCACATCACAAAATCTCTTTGATGTGTGATAACTTTGAAACATATTTCAAGTTCTTAATGCAACCATGATTTTATTTATGAAAAAAATTGTTACAAAATTTTAATTTTGGTTTTATATTGTTTTGTTTTGATTATATTGCTTTTCATTACATTAATTAGAAAATAAATGCAAGAATATATAAAGAGTACCATGAAGGTTGCTTCTAAAACAAATTCGACAAAAATATTAACGCAATCTATAATATATATTATGATTGTATGTGTCGAGAATATTAAGACTATATACACATATATAGAAAAAGAAAATACGATAAGTAAGCAAATTATGGTTGGTGTTTTAAGATTTAATAATATATATATATATATATTGTCAACTAGCTAAACTTTAATATATTTTTGAGTTAGGATTTCACTAGACGTCATAATAGGGTTTTCAACTTGGTTATTATTATTACTATTTTTTAATTTCCCGAATAAAAATGTTAACTGAAGGGAATGTTCAACTATTTCAGAAAATTTATCAGTATCGTTACTAAAGCTAGCTCCCATTTACAAAATCTAGCGAGAATGGATACTATATAAATTACATTACTATTATAGTCAAACCCTAATAATTATGATGCTTCTTACGGTAAAAAGCACAAAGAGGCATTAGTTTCTTTTAACCACATAACCAGACTTTACGCCAGATCGAAGAGTACACTGACAAGGTATAAAAGATGTATATATATCTAGTAAAAAAAATGTTAATTTCTGTTAAAAAAAAAAAAAGAAGGCAATTTAATTTTTTCCAAATAACAAAGAAGCTGGTGTAGGAAGTTTCATGAAAGCAATAAGCAAACAAAGGAAGGGATAAAAGAGAAAAGAAAAGAGAATAGCTGTACTTGGTTGCCCATAGATGGGAGAGAAATAGAGATGATTGCTTTGAATTTGTTTTCTCCATTCGTACAATCTGGTAACATTTTTTCCAGGACCACTTAGCAAGCTGCAGAATCTCTGCAACAGATATAAAACAGCCAACAGCTATTAAGAACCAACACCAACTATGAGTACCTGGTCCTGGAGGGAGAAGGGCATGGATATGATCGGTTGTCTGAGTGGGATAGAAATTGAGAGCTAGCTAGAGATTTACCAACGAAGTTGCGTCATTTCTCTCAATCTTTTACAAGTTACTAACATATATTGCTAGGTGTTGACTGATGGATACAGATACAGATCAAACAAACAGGTACATGCTATGCAACAAGTAGAGTCTTAGAGAAAGAGATCGGATAGATCTTTACAGAAAAGTAGTGTGGCGTTCCTTCCCAATCATGCTCTCTTTCATCCATATAATATATAATATGTTCACTTTCAATATATATACAAGCAAATCACCCTGTGCATGGGTCATTATCACGATCATTAAGCTTATGAAGTTGATGATTAACAACATTAAACATGTTTTGAATTATCATCCAATCAGTGCAATTGATTTCTTGCTTTCTTCTATTAATTAAAATTATACGTTGTTATAATTTTAGTACTTGAGTAATGGTTAATTAAATTAAACAAATCCAGGGAAGATTATAACTTGGTGACACTTTCAAACCTGAACAACCCACATGATCGATTAGTTGATGTGCTATAAAATTGTTTACTTAATGGTCATTGAATTTACTACCTCTATTGCCAATGTTGCTAACATGATAATAATAAGACCTAAACATGTGTTCTTCGCCATAATAAAGAAGAAAATAGCCGTATTAATAATTTGAAAACAATGTGAGAGTAACATGATTTCTAGATAGGTGATTTATCAATGTAATTATTTATAGGATAAGATTCATACATATTTTTAGCTTCATATGCTGGTTTTTATTTATTTTTTATTATACTGTTTATCTCTCTCTTTTTTCTTTTTTTTTTTTTCAATTTTTAACAATTACAACTCAAAGTAGACAAGTAATTAACAATTATTGGTATGGAAACTGCTTATATTAACGTAGATTTTATTTTTCATATGGTTATGATAACCTATGTGTATATATATATATATATAGGGGCGAGAATATAATTATGAAGAAGTAGGGAGGGTTGGTTCGGAGGTTTCCATAACAAAACAAATAAAAATAAGTTAAAAGAAGGAAAGATGGTACTTTGAGAAGCCAAACTGCCATAAGCCACTCTCATCTGACCAGAACTTGTGGCCTTGTCAGCCCTCACTCTCAGATATGGGTCAGCCCCATTTGTTGATGGATCACTCCTCCTCTCTCTCCTTTTATATAGGCCCCACCACATTCTTCCTTCCCTCACCCCACATATCACCCAAGCGTCTCCTCTCCTCTCCTCTCCTCTTCACTCTTTCTCTTTCCATTTTCTCCTCCACCGCAACCTCCTTCTCCTTCTCCGGTCGTTGCTCTGCATAGCTTTGTAATTTTCTTTTTTGCTTCAATTCAGTACCTAAACTTCTCTTTTCTTTTCGTTTTCATCCTTCATGGACAAGAGTACTGAAAGAGAGACTCATGACTTCATGAACGTAGAATCTTTCTCTCAACTTCCTTTTATCCGTCCTGCCCCAGTTAAAGAAAAGGGCATTCGCCTTTTCGGCAAAGAATTTGGAGGCGACGATGCGGCGGTATCCGCCGGTGACGAGTCGGAGTCAGCTGAGACTAATGAGGACACGGTGAAAGAAAATGAGAATGTAGATAACAGTAGAAGATTTGAGTGTCATTATTGTTGCAGAAACTTCCCCACGTCTCAAGCCTTGGGTGGTCATCAAAACGCGCACAAGAGAGAGAGGCAGCATGCCAAACGAGCGCATCTTCAGTCTGCTATGGTGCATAATTCTCTCTCTGATGCGCATATTTATGGTTTGATGAACTACAGGCTAAGCTCCGCTACTGCCCCGACCATGACTTACCCGTGGCATACTCACACTGCTAGTAGTAGGTTTTACGGGAACCATAGCTCGTATACTCAACCACCCATCAACGGGAGTCCATTGGGTCTGTGGAGAATCCCTGCCGTTCAAAGTAACGCTAGTTTTAATCGAGACCGTTCGTTGCATCCCTTGCCATTGTTTGCTGCTGAAGAATTGAAACCATCACATGTCGGTGGCTCCAGCTCGCAAGGCCGGTACGTGTATGAGTCCAAGCCAAACGCGCAAGACCATTTGAGTTTGGATCTACATCTGTAATATTATTAACTTTGATGAAAAAGAATTTTAAGAGAATTTTTCTTATGCTCGCAATCTTTTGTTGTGCAAATGAGGCGATTCGAAGAACATCCTTCAGCTTTTTCTACTTTAACCTCACCATTTTAGTATGATTTTAATATGTATATGATATGATTTTACGTTCTCTTGAATGTGGAACAGCATGGTGTAATTTGGTAACATGAGCTCAGATGCAGAGGTCGAGACTATTCTTTTACGTTCTTACTTTTAAGTTACTAATAAACTAAGATTCTCATTTGATATTAGTGTGTTCTGGAAACAATTTTTTTTTTTTTTTTTTTGGGTTTCTGAAAGTAAAATCCGTATTGATTTGGCTTTAAGAGTAGGAGAAATACTTCTGTAACGTTAACCAAACAGTTAGTTCATATATGTCTAGATGGTTGTCATAGTAAAGTAATTTCCATTCAGATTCATAAGATGGAAGGAAAGATCATGCTCAGAGCAATCTATGTCCTCATCTGGACTAGTTTCATACGTGTGAGGAATATAATAGAACTGGGTATCAGTCGGAAGCGCATGAAGATCTGTAGATACACACGTGTGCATACACCTATATATTGCCTCGACAGGTGGGTTGATGAGAAAGGTGAGTTTTGATTCAGTGCAACAGAGGGATGAATAAGCATCAGGTTATGGTAATGTTTTGATGTCTCTCTTCTGCATAAAATGCAGAGAGAAAATGATACTTCAATGGCATTTTCAGGTAAGAAAGCTATCTAGCTCGACAAACTTTAATGTACATTCTATCTTTTCCCCTTCCACCATAGAGAAGAAGAGAGAGAGAGAGAGAGAGAGTTGGATTTTTCTTATATGTATGTAAATGTCCAATCAAACTTTAAATGATTTCTTATATCAGCTTAAAAGATTGAGGTGGAACCTCCTGTCATGAGACCTGAAGCTGAGGAAAACAAGGTGGCAATTTTATGGCCACTTACATGTGGGCTTCGTACGAGTTATTTTTGATGATCATATCGTTTTCAATTTGTGGGACCTGGATTTGATAACGAAAACATTGAAAAAATTTATAATATGCAATGTAGACACATTGAAAATCTTTGTATTAAGAGATGGAATATAAGTATACATGTAAGAAAATGAAGCTATAAATATAAAGTGACTGGTAAGGCAATAGTGACTTCTGATTCATATACAGAGGGCTACTTGTGAACACATTTTGCATGAGTCAAGGGATGGTAGAACAAAAGCTTTCACGGCCTTAAAATGACAAAACCAACCATCAAGGAAAGGCCATGTCCTCTTTTGCTCTGTGAAACTTGAAGGGACACAAGAACATGGTTGTTAGGCTGCTACCTATATTTATTTTCTTACCTCTTATTTGTACCTTTGCTTTTATGCATGTCTGAAAGGAAAGTGAGAGAAAGAGAGAATAGAGGGACCGCTCTAGAGAATTTTAGGTGATGAATTAAGTTCTAGACCTTGAGTTAACCTGTTTAAGGGGTTTGGATTTTGGAGATTCTTCGTCAACAGGGCCAAGAAGAAAAGCAATATTTCTCTTCTCTTGATAATAATAATTCAGTGATTGATAGTAGTAGTACTGCTACATATGTGTCTTCTTCTCTAATCTATCTCTGGTGTTTTGGCAGCATTACAGGGTCATAGTTCTTAGTAGATAAATGGACATCATTCAATGAATAATTATCAAACAATAGTAAGCACTGAATTATAAGATTTGTAAAATTGTGCACCTCACAGCTTCTTATTGGGATTTGTGTTTTGTCTCAACCCTTTGCAAATGGTTGCTTGATTGAAGAGTAAAATATTGAAATTGGCATGTTGTCCACCAGCACACCCAGCTAGCTAGGGTGTAATATAAGAAAAGAAAATAATCGACTGTTATCATCAATTATTAAAAATTGTTGATTATGTAGTTCATATTTATACATGATGGAGTTAATTAATGGAGTGGAGCAGACAGTATCAATAACCTTATGTAGCCCTATTATGTTATATTTTTCTTAGTAAATTTTTTGAACCGTACAACAGTGGATGTAGCTACGTTATCGAACCACTTAAATTCTATATGTTAATCTCTATATTGTTCTTTCTAATTATTACGTTACCGTTACTGTTTATGCACAACAAAAACCTTTTATTAGTGAAAGATAGTTTTGACAACTCATAATAATAATAGTGGCCATGTTTTACAAATATTTCATGAGTACTCTATAGATGTAGTAAATTACATTTTTCTTTTTTGATTTTTACTAAGCTCACAATATACAGTTCAAAATGGAAAAAAGAGAAGAAAATTGGACTACGCTAATGCTAGCTAAGTTGCAGCACCTGGCAGCTGTTTCCAGTATTACATGTGCAGTTTCAATAAGTTAGAACAACAGGACAAAAAAATATATATGTTTGTGAAGGGAGCACGTAAGATGAACAGCTAGCGCTATGGTAAGGCTTCCTTAGTTAGGTGAGCAGAAGAAGTAGATTTCATGCCATTTGATAATAACTTCAAGTAACTCCATTCAAAGTGAAAACTTTTGGTGGCAATTACTAGCTGTAGCCTTCTCCAACTGCTGCTGCGATCAAAGTGGAAGACTGAAGTTCAAAACTTACACTTTTTTCCACAATCTAAGATTGGTTGTGCTTGAACGACCCCAACCCCAGAACCAGGTGTTTCTCGTTCTTATTTGACAATACTGAACACTCTCAACTTTGTCATAGATTAATATATATCATCACTGCACTTCTAAAACTGTTGAATCTTTTGATGTGTGTGCTAATTAATAGATATTACTGCATTCTAGCAAGCAGAAGCTTGGAAGAGTCAGATCTTCCCAGAGTTTGCAGCATAAACAGTAATTAATTACTACCTTCCTCTCTCTTAAACAGTAGTCTTAAGTTATCATCTCAAGCGGCTGTTAATATCAGAGATCTATAGTCAAGTGCGTTAAATATATGAAAAGGAAAACTGAATACTTACTAATTTATATTAACTTTAGAAGCCACATCGATCATCATAGAATATTAACCCCTAGAAAGATATATGTTTTCCATAGATCAGTTATTGTACCTAACACAATAAATCGGATGCACTTTAATCTGAATCATCCATAACCTTTATCCCATAAAGGATCGAAAGCTAAGATGTTTAAACAGCCATTCATTTCCATTTGCTGGAATTGTGACTCATTTCCTAATTCAAGTTAACTTCTATAAAAAGTAGGAAAAATAAAAGGAATAAAAAAATAGAATCTATAATAAATAGGAGTCACTAGGAATAAAAAACTCTACATTGACCTATAAATATAAGGGTTGAGAATTAATTCTAGTAATCGAGAGTGACCAGACATAAGGGAAAAACACTTTTATAAGATATAGGAAGAGATATGAAAGAGATGTTGACACAATACCGGGATTGAGTATATGAAACGGGAAATAGTTTCAAGGCTCTACTATATTAGGTATCAGATAAAATACCAAGTTTAGCGTGTAATTTCTTATACTCTTCTATATTTATGATCTAATGGATGTAGGAATTTATGCTGAACCATGTTAAATATTGTGTTATTTTTGTGATGTCATTTATTTTTCACTTAATATAAATTTTGATGTTCTATATGTTTCCGCATAATTTCTTACAAGTGGTATTAGAGCTCTAGGTTATTAATTGGGAGAAGATGATTTTTCAAGATTGAATATACACAAAAGGATGAGCTAAAATGACTACAAGTTATAGGTGAAGTGATTCTCAAATAATAATTTTGGTGAAGTTTTATGAGTGCACTACTACAAAGATGCAATGATGGTGAATGAGTTTTTCATCATATTTGTCGCTTAGATAGAATATTTGTCAAGGTGGAGATTGTTTTGGGATTGTGACTCGTTTCCTAATTCAAGTTGACTTTTATAAGAAGTCAGAAAGTAGAAGGAATAGAAAAATAGAGTTATATAATAAATATGAGTCTTACTCCTATTAGCAGAGCAAATAAGTCAACTTCAAAGTGGATTTGTTGTGCGAAGAGTGCGTTATGACCCGTGGCTGCCTGCTTGATGGAGGTGGCTCCTTCGTTGTGGGTAAACGGGAAACTTGACTATACAAACTCGAGGAAAGGTTGCATATTAGTAGCAAAGGCATTAAGACTGAAGCTTTTTGTAGTGCTAGCAGGAATGCAAGTGAATGAATCCCATCCCCTAGCGATTGAAGTGCTTACGCCCCTTTAGAGATAGGGGCAAGCAAAAGAGTTCGTTCTTCAATTTTGAGATCTTTAGATTCAGGAATTAAAAACCTCTATATTGACCTATAAATATAAAGGTTAAGAACTATTCTAATAATGAGAGTGTGACTATACATAAGGGATAAAAACTCTTATAGGGATGTTGAAAGAGACATGAAAGAAATGTAAACACAACATCGAGATTGAACAGATAAAACAGGAAATAGTTTCAGGATTCTATTATATTAGGTATCGGGTAGAATACAAAATTTGGTGTATGATCTTATGTACTCTTATATATTTATGATTTAGTAGATTTATCTCCTCATCCGTAGATGTAGGTAATTTATGTCAAACAATGTTAAATATTATGTCTCTTTTGTGATGTGATTTATTTTTCACTTATTACTAATATTGATGTTCAATATGTTTCTGTATAATTTCTTACACCATTGAACTTTAAAATACAACATTCAACCACTGTGGACTTTACCTTCCTTTCTAAGATAGAAAACTAATTTTCGAAGAACGAACAAAAATAATATTCTGCATCAACATTAAACACCATAATAAAGAAAATAACCTACTACCAATAATGGTAAGAATGGTCTAACAGAGATTATTTAACATCCAAAGTTCTGGTCACATCAGAGGTGGAAAATGCTTTGCAATTAATTCCCATTTAAGTTTAGAAATGCAGTACCAGTTTGGTAAAGCAGCGAGTTGTTATCTCAAACCACATTGAGAACCTCTTCTCTGTAACACTTTCCCCTGGCTAATTTATATCTTACATAAAACAGTAATGAGGTCTACACAGGTCTTTTCACCTATACTTTTTTCTAGTTAGTTCCCACCCAATAACCAGCAAATTACTCTTGTATGAAATGCATTGCCTAGGATGCATTGACCCCACCTCACAAACACAAATACGCCAAAAGAGAGAGAGAGAGAGAGAGATACTACCATGCACCTTGAAGAAGAACATTTATTTGATGGAAAAAAGGACCCTATTATCACCGTGTTAATTTGCAGCCTTACACGTATTAACCCCCTATATCATTATGGGAAAATCTATGGCAACCCTGGCGAGGTGTTGAACTCATGTGTGTGGTTGCAGGCAATCAAAGGGAAATAATAAGAATGAAGATTTATGGAGATTTAGGACAAACATTATTGGTGAAAGGATGCTTTCAAAGGACATGTTCAATAAAGACATTGCCATTTACCATTCTAGCTAGCTAATAACTATATCCTATGAATAGTAGTATAAGGTAAAGTTTGTATAAATTAAGTAAATTTCAGGATGATCATGTTCTATTTAAGCTCACGCTGCTTTCATAAGAATCTTTACATTAAATACATGCAATTACTATAAATAATATGTGTTCATTAAAATCTATTTCAATACATATATATAAACCTTCTTCAAATCCACTTAGGGCCACTTACTTAAATACATACTTGTTTCACATGTTTTCCAATTATCAAACTTGTAGTTGGGAACTTAACCTCAGTTTAAGAACTCAATAAACAAGAAAAAAAGCAAAAGATTTCTAAGTTAAATAAAAATAAAAATAAAAATCCATATAAACCTTCTTCATCTTAAACCTTTTCGAAATTTCATAAAAAATATCTCATGTAATGAAAATCATCTCTCAAATTACTAAACCATCAAGGTCTAGTAATATGTTAACCGAAATCTACGAGGGATGAAAAAATAACGCACAGTGAGAAAGAGAGTTAACATCAACCCCAACTATCAAAGACCCCACAAGTAAATGCAGAAGAGACGGGGAAGGGCAGGCATGTGATGAGGAAGATGATAAAAGATGGCACAATAAAGACGTATGAAGAGTGCACGAATTATCGATAGGACCACTTTCACTCCTCATTTTCGACACGAGAACACTGGAATTTAAGAAACATCGGCCCACAACCCTATAAAGTTCTAAACGAGGTTGACAGTTTATACAGTGTAGCCGGCCACCTTATGCTACCCGGGGCCGGCTACTACTTTCAAACTATGACCTCTCATCCCATTCATTCACAGTCTGTATCGTGTTTTATTAGTTTATTTGCGTTTGTAATTAATGCCATCAAGCTTATACACATGTGCTTCGCTAGGTTTATAATTGCTTCTGTTTGACTGCTTTTTTTTTTTTTTTTCGGCTCAAAATTTTTTTTCCTTCTGATAATTTCTTATATCTTATTGTTTGTACATTCTTATTTTTTACTGTAAAATTTAACAGAATTTTATATGATATTAATAATGTGTTTATTATCCAATATTGTTCATATATAATGTTAAAACATATTTACGCAACCATTTCACTTTAAATTTTCTTTCCAACTTTTGATAGCAGACTATTCATCCGACGCAGGACCACGCGGCAGGCAGGACCAATTTATGGCGTTGTGACGGGCCATTTCTTTACTAATTAAGACTAACGTGTCTTTGGGAAATGCCCTATTCGAGGAGAGAAATCTCAGACACCACCAAACCGATGGCCTATTCCTTATATTCTAAATTCTAATAAGCAAAGTCAAGCACAAGCTCCATATTCTCCTGTTTCCATGTACTTTACCTCTTGACTTTGACCCAAGCTCATCACTTCTAGGTCTACTGTTCAGGGTTCGGCCGCCCGTTTTGATTGCCTAACCAATTACTAACATCATTCATCTACATAGATTCTGGACTAGTGTATGTTAAGATGTGGATCAGGTGAGTGACATTATCCATTAAATCTTTTTTAGCATTCTTCAATGAGTCCGAAGAAGTGGTGTCGCAGTAATTGTAGAATCTTCTACTATTAGGATAATTGTGCGGCTCCTATCTGCCACGCATAAACTGTGAGAAAACAAAGTTTGACCCAAATAACACCTAGGGGGATGAATAGATGTAAAATGAGAAATTAAAGATTTTACCAAATTATCAAAAACACGATTAAGATAATCTGAGTGTTATAGATAAGTTCAAACAATCTAATTTGAGATTAAGACTTTTCATGAACAGGGCAATGAGTAACATATTCAAATAATTTCATCAATAATGTAATGAACTCAAATCTGAAGATTAAAAAACGAGTTTCAGAGAAAAGATCTGAAATATTTAGCAACATTAAAAAAAAAAATCAGATTTATAAAAATCAAGCAACAATAAAATAAATCTGGTAAAAATATAATATGAATTTCTTACTTTTGTTAATTAGTAACTTGGGGAAATATATACAATAGAACAGCTAATTTAAATCCTATATTACAGCATCTAGAATAATTAGCTATAAGTTAGGAAGCCAAAATAGGAAGATATCCCAGATTTTGTGCCCAGATTTTATGCCCATAATTTGAGTAATTTATGCCCAGATTTTGCGTGATTGATTGACTCATCATTCCTTAACA
>JANLJB010030146.1:1953-20816 GCA_026212285.1 Bursera cuneata | reverse complement strand
AAAATGCAAAATATTTTATATTTTAAAAACAAATCGTTGCTAAGTTTGGCGGGCCCGAACTTCCAAGGCAGTTAGCGAGCAATAGAGTAAGAAAGCACTTGGTGGAGTTGGAATGCGAAGGGAAGGGCGAACGACAACCAAGTACGTTGAACAAACGATAAAACCAGAATTAATCTCTTCCTTCTCTCCAACACCCATAGAATCATCCAATACACAACCAACCATACGTGCATACATATACAAACCAAGAAAAAGAGGTTCCGCTTTTCGTTTCTGAGATTGAGCAAGGAAATGGCCATGGCAATGGCGCTTCGCAGGCTCTCATCTTCTCTTGACAAACCCATTCGTCCTCTCTTCAATCCCCCCTCCCTCTATTACATGGTTTCCTCTCTTTTCTTTCCTTTTGCTTTTTTATTCTTCATTTTCTGGGGAATTTCTGCTGTTTTGTGGGTCTCATTCCGTTTCTTTTTGCAGTCGTCTTTGCCAAATGAAGCTGTTTACGAGAAGGAGAAGTCTGGTGTCACTGTAAGTTGATAAGCTTAGCTTCATTCATAGACTGTCTGTATGCTTGGCTTTCATGTCTGTCCTTTCATCGTTTGTTGCGGGTTTTTGACCGTAAGTCTCTTGTACAGTGGCCAAAACAACTGAATGCTCCACTAGAGGTTGTTGATCCAGAGATTGCTGATATTATCGAGCTTGAAAAAGCAAGACAATGGAAGGTAATTATATATTATATTATATTGTATTCTGGGTTTAGATTGCTCAAACACCTATTCTAACACAGAAAAATGAGATTAATTTATTTCACGTACTCTGTTCTAAACTGTTGATTGTTTTTCTGCTCAAATGACTGAGGGATAAAAAAAATTAATCATAACTGGTTTACTAATCTTACACCGTGTAATCTTCAGTTTCTTTTTCTATAAATTTGTTTTTATTTATTTGATTTATTTTCAACTTTATGCTTTAGTGATTGCCGTCAAGTCACCATTAGTTTGATAGCTTACTGAAATCAACTGTGTGCTTTTGAAGGGACTTGAACTCATTCCTTCAGAGAACTTCACTTCAGTATCAGTGATGCAAGCTGTTGGGTCTGTCATGACCAACAAGTACAGTGAAGGATATCCAGGTGCAAGATACTATGGAGGAAACGAGTAAGTTTAGCACTCTCATTCTTTTTGTTTTGCTAATTGTTACATCTCTGAGCTGAGACTTATTGTTTGCTGATATAAGTAAATAGAAAGTTTCATAATTGATTCATTCATATCTTCTTCTTCGATTTTCTGATCAAGTTAGATGCTGAAAATGATAGAGCTTTTATTTCTCAGGTATATTGACATGGCAGAATCCTTATGTCAGAAACGAGCTCTGGAGGCATTTCGGTTGGATCCTGCAAAGTGGGGAGGTAAAAACATGTCATTCATGTATGGCAAGAGCAACCCTGCTCAATATTTGTTCTCTTTTTATCTTTAGACTCAGATGCTAGTTGATGTCCTGAAAGTATGCCTATTTGGCAATATGAAAATTTATTTGTCCTAATATTTATTGGACCAAAATTATATTAATATATCCATATGCAAGTGCAACTTATAAAGCATAAATGAATTTATGAATTTTAATTACTAACATGGTTTTAAGATTATGCTTTGATGACAAATAGACAGGACGCTTACTGGGCTAGTTATGAATAGAACTTAATGCGATGAGTTTTGTTAGCATGTGATTGCTTCTCAGCTTTCCCTATGTTTATTATTCCCTATTGTGTTGCAGTGAATGTCCAATCCCTCTCTGGATCTCCAGCTAATTTTCAAGTGTACACTGCATTGTTAAAGCCTCATGAGAGGATAATGGCACTTGATCTTCCTCACGGGGGGCATCTATCACATGGCTATCAGGTGCTGGCAATTTCTACAGCGTTTTCTACTGTATTTATTTTGGTTATCTTGCTTCCTATTTTTGAAGTGCTCATCTTTTCATGCTTTCTGTGCATTTAGTCACTAGTTACTGATTATGACTTCTAAAAGAAATTGTAAAAGCTGCATGAAGTGTTTAGTGTTATGACTGATGAATCTTGATTTCATTCTTTCTTTAGTTCACCAATTTTTCAACAAGTGTAGAGGAACTTTATTAGTCTTTTGTTACATCCTTTTAATTCTTCTTCTCATTATTTTGCAGACGGATACTAAAAAGATATCTGCAGTGTCCATATTTTTTGAGACAATGCCATATAGATTGAATGAGAGCACTGGCTATATAGACTATGACCAGGTAGCATTGCAATTCTTTTACTGCGGTAGTGTTTTAAGTCCACTTGTCTCTCTTTGGTTTCATTGTTGCATATTGTTGATGTCACAATGTAGCATATATCTATTCCTCTTAAGGTAATGAAAGTGGTGACAAAAACCTGCCTTCTGATTTATTAGAAAGGAAGCCACGCTGTGCTGAATAGAATTAATTCCTTTTGTCTAAAAAAAAAAAGATAGATTATTTGTTTTATGCACAAAATCTGGAAACTGTTGTTGAATTAAATTTTATAGCTTATATTATCTTAGACATTGATTTGGTAATTGTTATATCTTAAAAGACCATTTCTGTTCGGATTAAGATACTGCTACAAGATTACTGTTTTATTTTGACACAAGCTAAGGATTCAACATGTGTCATCCACCAAACATATGGACTGCTATAGAGCCTCCAAGCAACTCATAATTGATTTTACTCTGTGATTTGCACGGTTGACAAGATTTCAATCATACTTTATTATCCAATCTTCTTCTGTCACCAGATTTGCTACATTATGTTCATGTAAACTATTCTGAAGAAAATAGGAACGCTGACACTGACAGACTTCAATCTGTCATGGACAAAAACCAGTTTTTAGCTTGCATGTCATTAAAATTTGTTTTAGCACTTTCATATTATTATTTTACATCCTTCTACCTATGTGTTGGTAGAAAGTGTTGTGACTTGAAAATCATTGACAGTTGGAGAAAAGCGCCACTCTCTTCAGGCCAAAATTAATTGTTGCTGGTGCTAGTGCTTATGCACGTCTGTATGATTATGCCCGTATTCGCAAGGTAATCCATTAGTTAATCTATAAAACCAGTTATAATAGTCAAACATCATATTCTGTGGTTTTAGGCTGTTTTGACGGTTTTTAAGGTCTGAGGATGAATTTTTTTTTTTTTTCTTAACAGGTTTGCGACAAACAAAAGGCTATAATGTTGGCAGATATGGCACACATTAGTGGTTTGGTTGCAGCTGGTGTCATCCCATCACCTTTTGAGTATGCAGATGTCGTCACCACCACAACTCACAAGTCACTTCGTGGGCCACGTGGAGCCATGATTTTCTTTAGGAAGGGGCTAAAAGAAATTAACAAACAAGGGAAAGAGGTGAGTTGCTTAAATGAAATATTAATTTTTAGGAATATATAGTGCAATTATTTCATTGATATTGTGTTGTTAAGGAAACATTCACAGTTCTGAGTTCTTCTTAAAGGTGTTGTATGATTATGAAGACAAAATCAACCAGGCTGTCTTTCCTGGACTCCAAGGTGGCCCCCACAACCACACCATTACTGGTTTAGCAGTTGCCTTGAAACAGGTGAATTTCCATTGATTTTTTCTCAAACAAGAACAACTTTGAAAGTTATGGAAGGTAAGGGAACAATCAGTGGACCACTGAGTGGCAAGAAAGGATCTGTATCATGAGTCATGACCTACATTTTGAGTTTAGGTTTGTTGAATTGAAAGGAGGCCCTTGCCCAGAATTTGCTCACTTCCCAAATTTCCACCTAGTGGTGTTATACTAAATAGGTTTTTGAGCAAAGCCAAGAACTTTAGTATGTCTTCTACCATTGATCAGTGAACAAATTAGTGTTTTTTAGTTTACTAATGCTTAATTTGTTCTTTAGTGGTATTTTCTAAAGGAATAGAAGAATGATAGACACAGGTCATGTTACTTACATTACTTTTTGTGAAGATCATTGGCTCATGACTATTGTAGTTTAAGAGGCCGCACATGTAGAAGTAGTTTCAAGAAAGAGTGAATCGAAATGACCTCTACATAATTATTTGTTGGCCAGTGTTAGAGAGCATGTCCTTTACAATCATGCTTTTTGGTATTCATTACTTGTTTTATTATTTTCCTTCCAAAGTAGTGAGACATTTCAGCTTCGAAATATTTTAATTCATCGTAAAATCCACTGTTCGTAAATTTTTATTCGCATGGATGCAGGCCACTACTTCAGAGTACAAAGCCTATCAAGAGCAAGTTCTCAGTAATTGCTCAAAGTTTGCACAGGTATGCCATATGACATTTGGCAAAACTCAGTACCAAAACAAGAATTTTATTAACAAAAGCTGCCTCCCATTGACATATTTGGGGATTTCAAATTTTATAATGTTCTCTCATTAGTGTGTTGGTGCTTTTGTCATGCTTCTGGTGTCTTAATTATTCAATTTTTACCAATTTTGTAGACTCTGACCGAGAAGGGGTATGAACTTGTTTCCGGTGGAACTGAGAACCATTTAGTATTGGTGAATTTGAAGAACAAGGTATCAGATCATTTTCTTTATCCTTTTATTGTTTGCTACTTAGGGAAGCTTCTGCAATTTAGAAATTTGTTTCGGAAGTTATGAAAACCCGCTGTTTCGTTGTTTGCTATAAGTATAATGTGAAATTACTAATCTTTTTCTTAAGTGTTGATTTAAGGCAATGTCTGTTACTGTAATACGTTGGAGATATCAAATTCTTTCAGTTTTCTTACATTTATTGATCTTTTATCGTGATAAAAATGGTACTACTAACTTTGACAAAAATTTTCTTCCTACAGGGTATTGACGGCTCGAGGGTTGAAAAGGTGTTGGAAGCTGTTCACATAGCAGCCAACAAAAACACTGTTCCAGGGGATGTTTCAGCCATGGTACCCGGTGGCATCAGGATGGGTAGAGGCTCTTCATTGATGAAAATTGTATTTATATGATCTTTGTTTAGAAACTACTATTGATGAATCAAATTGCAATGCAGGAACTCCGGCTCTTACTTCTAGGGGATTTGTTGAGGAGGATTTTGCTAAGGTGGCAGAATACTTTGATGCTGCTGTTAAGGTGGCAGTGAAGATCAAGTCTGAAACCAAAGGTTCCTAAATATTATGTTTAATTCTCTAAAGCCTTTTTGTGCATTAGATCATCTCCAATTCCCATGCTTGTGCTGTTTAATGTGTATCAATCTCTACTCTTGATTGGCTGTGGCTAGCCAGGTGCTTGAATCTGCTAACATGTGTTTTCATGCTGTTGTTTTCTTTTAACCAGGAACAAAGTTGAAAGACTTCTTGGCTACAATGCAGTCAGCTGCTCACCAGTCTGAGATCGCAAAACTCCGCCATGACGTTGAGGAGTACGCAAAGCAATTCCCAACAATTGGATTTGCAAAGGAAACCATGAAGTATAAGAACTAAGAACAAAACCATGTTGTATGTGGTAAGTAATTACCTCAGAATCATAAGTCTGCTGGTGAGGCTAAGTTTCTAAGTATATTCCCAATATGGTTTCTCATTCGTGTCTTTGTATAGCATACACATTTTAAGTCTTAAATTCAATTACTTACCGGACCTTTGTTTTGTTTGTAATGATTATAATTCTGCATCAAAACAGACCAGCAAGATCCAGTATGAGCTTTCCTACTAGATGGAAGAGGGACTAAATTAACTTGAGGGGCATTTATCAAGGATGCGAATTTGGAAATTTTATCAGCACAAAATGCATAAACCTTGTTTAAAGCCTTAGTTAATGTATATAAATACTTGTATTTACTGAGCCTTTCATAGCAATAAACTGGCAATAAAACTAGATGCGACTTGTTATTCGCCTCAATGATTCTATCAGCATCAACTCACTTGGCCATTACAGTTTGATAGGCACAATAGATGGAAAATGATGCAATGACATTTCATTTTCTCATTATTTTGAAACATAAAAAAATATATTAATATTTTTTAAAAGATCTTTTAATACTTACCTCATATTTACATAAATATATTATAATAATTTTATTTTTAGTTTATTTTCAAAAATAGTTTCGTTTTTAAAAAGTTTCATACCATAACCTTCAATTTGATACTACAATCTGACAATTTGATAGCATAATTTAACTATTATGACATTAAAATTTTTTAAATGAGATTATTTTTTAATTATATTTAAAATTCTCATATTATTTAACATATTAAATAATATACTTGAAATGCAATTTCTTATAAACGAGAACAAGGGAATAAAATAGTTTAGCATTTATCAAATAACGACTGGAGTTTGCCTCCAACAATTAACCTTGCTTGTCAGGGACCGATCTAGACTTTAAAGTTTGGGGACTGAGTTGAAACAAATAAAAAATTAGGGGGCAATAGGAAAAACAATATTTTTTGTTTAAATGTATTTTAAAAATTTTGTAAATTTGCAGGCCAGGCCCTCCTTCCCTTGGCCACGTTACCATGGCTTTCTTGCAAGGATTAATTTAATCAAAATAAAAACTATTTGCAAAAAAAAAAATTTCTAAAGAAATTAAACATTAATTTTATTTTGGTCACGCATTTTATGAGATTTTTAAATTTATTGTTTTTTATTTGTGAAAAAAAAATAAAAAAAAAAACTTTTGTTAGTGCCGAATGTGGCATGAATTTCAATATTAAAAAACTGGGACCGCTTTATTCTTGTCAAATACGCTTCTTTCTTGGCGATTACGCAAAACTCAGGGGCCGTCGATAAAAGGAAAGAGAACCGTCATAACGCAGACCGAAACGATAAAGGAGAAAAAGCAGGAGGGTAAAAAGGGTAAATAAAAGTAGTGCTTGGACACAGCTAGTTGACGTCCTCTGTTCACGCTTAACTTAACAAACGCTAGGCCAAGGCCTTCGTCCATTTCCATCTTGAACAGGTATTTCTCCCTCCCTCTCTCTCTCTCTCTCTCTTCATTTCTTAAATCATTCTCTCTTGCGTCATCGCTTTATATTCTCTCTTCGGTTCCATCATCTTTGGTTTCTTTGAGTGTCAAAATCACAACTTTTTTTTTTGTTTAAAAAAAAAAAATCATTTCTAGGGTTTGCTTGTTCTTGATCCCATTAATTCCAAATTTGATCTGCTTAAACACCTCTATAATCTGAATATATATATTTTTCTTTTTTCTTTTTTTTTTTTTAATATTTTGTCTTCTTATGAATTGCTTGCTTTGCTCCACTTGATTTTAGTTTTGCATTCTCTTTCTTGTGAAAGTAGAATCGAACTGGTTCAGCATTTTGGTTGTTGTTAATTGTTAATGGAGGAGATCGATGGTGGTCACTAGTAGTTGTTGCAAAGAGAAGTACTGTACAGCTTTGAAGATTCTGTAGAACAAAATATAAACAAATAAATTAGTATTGTTGTTATTATTATCTCTCACATGGATATCATGAGTTCTCATTGAGAGAAATACGTAGCAGATTAGTGGGAGTGAGGGGCATACTGTGGTTACATATCATTTCACATGCTTCAAAGCCTCTATATGGATGATAGAAGCAATTTGTGCTACAAAAGCTAAACTAGCCATATTTTGATGGGGAATTTCTTTTCTTCAGAAAAATGAAAAATAAAGAGTGGTTAGACATATATCAGTGTTTTAAGGAATTTGTGAGTCTGAGACGATAGAAGGATAAAAAATTAATTTCTTGCAATATGTTATAAGTTTGACTATTTTGCCTCTTGTTTTCTCTACATAATGAATAATAACCAAATATATACTGCGTCAGCTAAATTTATTGGGCAAGGGAGAGGCCTTTACTCGCTTTTCGGTTCATCTTCTTTGACTGATCTTTCTGATCAGGTATTTTTGTGTTATTTTCTCTTCTTATCTCTCTCTTTTTTTTTTTTAACGCCGCTAGTGAGTTCCGATCAGTTGGGTTATCTCTTATGACCTGTTTGGTGCTACAGCCTTAATTTTATGCTGATGCGTAATCAGCAATACTACTATTTTATTTAAATAGGATTTTTTTTTAAAATTTGTTTTATTTCTCTTTATGTCTTCTCCTCCTCTTCTTCTTTTTTCATATATTTTAAATAAGAAACACGAGTATTAGAGTTTTCCCTTTCTGGCAATTATATTTATTTTTTTTAATCGGCAGCCTGTAATATAATATAATCTTCTCATTTCATGTTACAGTTTGTGTGGAATTGAGGATTGAATCAGGGATATAGAAGTTAAGTTCTGTTCATATTTTGTTGTGGATACAAGTTTTGGGTTTTCGACATTGTCAGAAAAAAAAATGAGCTATCAAGCTCGAAATGATCGAAGGGATAGGCCAAGATTTCCTTCTCAAGGCACTCGCCAAGAGTGGATCCCAAGACAATCCACTGCCTCAGTTGTAAACCCACCACAGACCTTAAATCAGAATCCCAATGGAATTGGTGAGCATACAAGTTATAGTTCCACTCTACCCAATAATCACAGTAGAGGAAAAAACACTTTCCGAGGTCAAAAGGGCCGCCCCATGAATAATCGTAGGGAGAGGGAAAGGAGTGAGAGTCAGGATAAGAAGGAGATAGACCCAAATTTGCCACAGCTTGTGCAAGAAATTCAGGACAAGCTCATGAAGGATACTGTTGAGTGCATGATTTGTTACGATATGGTTAAGAGGTTTGCACCTACGTGGTCTTGCTCAAGTTGTTATTCAATTTTCCATTTGAATTGCATCAAGAAATGGGCACGGGCACCTACTTCTGTTGATTTGACAGCTGAGAAGAGTCAGGGTTTTAATTGGCGGTGCCCAGGTTGTCAATCTGTACAGCTTTTGTCATCGAAGGAGATTCGGTATGTTTGCTTTTGTGGGAAGAGGACTGACCCACCTTCTGATTTGTATTTGACTCCACATTCATGTGGGGAACCATGTGGGAAGCCACTTGAGAGCGAGTTTCCAAGTTCTGGCCTTAGTAAGGAGGATCTTTGCCCTCATATTTGTGTCTTACAGTGCCATCCAGGTCCATGCCCACCTTGTAAGGCATTTGCTCCACCCTGTTTGTGTCCCTGTGGAAAAAAACTAATTACAACTAGATGCTCTGATCGGAAATCTGTTCTAACATGTGGTCAGCAATGCAATAAGTATCTTGATTGTTTGCGTCATCAGTGTGAGCAGATATGCCATGTTGGTCCTTGTGATCCTTGCCAAGTTGTTGTCACTGCCTCATGTTTCTGCAAGAAAAAGGTAGAGGTTGTTCTTTGTGGGGACATGGCTGTGAAGGGGGAAATGAAAACAGAAGATGGCGTTTTCTCATGTAGTTCAACTTGTGGGAAGCAGCTTGATTGTGGTAATCATACTTGTGGTGAGATCTGCCACCCTGGTCCTTGTGGGGAATGCGAATTGATGCCAAGCAAGATTAAGTATTGCTGTTGTGGAAAAACTAGCTTGCAGGAGCAAAGGAAGAGTTGTTTGGACGCGATTCCAACTTGTACGCAAATATGTGGCAAAGCTCTTGCTTGTGGAGTGCACCCTTGTAAGGAGGTGTGCCACACTGGCGATTGTCCACCTTGTTTGGTTCATGTCACCCAAAAGTGTCGATGTGGATCAACTTCCCGAACTGTTGAATGCTTTAAAACAACAGAAGATCAAAAATTCACCTGTGAAAAGTCTTGTGGACAGAAGAAGAGTTGTGGTAGGCACCGATGTAGCGAGCGTTGCTGCCCACTCTGCAACTCTAACAACTCTATCTCTGGAGATTGGGATCCACACTTTTGTCAAATGGCTTGTGGGAAGAAGCTGAGGTGTGGACAGCATTCCTGTGAATCATTGTGTCACAGTGGTCATTGCCCTCCCTGCCTTGAAACAATCTTCAGTGATCTGACTTGTGCATGTGGAAGAACTTCAATCCCTCCACCATTGCCTTGTGGTACACCTCCCCCTTCATGTCAGCTCCCATGCTTAGTTCCTCAGAGTTGTGGCCATTCAGCATCTCACAGTTGTCATTTCGGTGACTGCCCTCCTTGTTCAGTGCCTGTAGCAAAGGAATGTATTGGTGGCCATGTGGTTCTTCGGAACATACCCTGCGGGTCGAAAGATATTAGATGTAACAAGCTCTGTGGCAAGACTAGGCAGTGCGGTATGCATGCATGTGCCAGAACTTGTCACTCATCCCCTTGTGATACTGCTGGGGGGTCTGAACCTGGCCTGAAGGCTTCTTGTGGGCAGATATGCGGTGCTCCAAGGAGAGATTGCAGGCATACCTGTACTGCACTATGCCATCCGTCTGCCATATGTCCTGATGTAAGGTGTGATTACCCTGTAACAATCACTTGTTCATGTGGTCGGATTACAGCAAGTGTTCCTTGTGATGCTGGAGGCTGTAGTTCTAGTTTTAATGCCGATACAGTTTTTGAAGCTTCTATACTGCATAAATTACCTGTACCACTCCAACCAGTGGAATCGACTGGCAGGAAAGTTCCTCTTGGACAGAGGAAGCTTATGTGCGATGATGAATGTGCGAAGTTGGAGCGTAAACGGGTTCTTGCAGATGCTTTTGATATCACTCCCCCGAATTTGGATGCACTTCATTTTGGTGAGAACTATGCTGTGTCTGAGGTTGTTGCAGACCTGTATAGGCGTGATCCAAGGTGGGTCCTCTCTCTGGAGGAGAGATGCAAGTTCTTGGTGCTTGGCAAGAACAGAGTTTCTACACAGTCTCTTAAGGTTCATGTTTTCTGCCCAATGTTGAAGGATAAGAGAGATGCAGTAAGGTTAATAGCTGAGAGGTGGAAGCTTGCTGTCAGTGCTGCTGGCTGGGAGCCTAAGCGATTCATCATGGTTCATGTCACACCTAAGTCTAAGCCCCCACCTCGGATTATTGGGCCTAAGGGTGCATCCACCGTTAATATGCCTCATCCGCCAGCTTTTGATCCTCTTGTAGACATGGATCCCAGGCTTGTTGTTTCTTTTCTAGATTTGCCAAGGGAAGCAGATATAAGTGCATTAGTATTAAGGTTTGGAGGTGAATGTGAACTGGTTTGGTTAAATGACAAGAATGCACTGGCAGTGTTTAATGATCCTGCCCGAGCAGCAACTGCCATGAGGAGGTTGGATCATGGTTCAGTTTATTATGGGGCTGTTGTGGTTCCTCAGAATAGTCTATCATCATCTGCTGCTAACCCCTGGGGAGTTTCAGGGACAGTCAAGGAAGGAGCAGGCCTTGCTTCTCTTAAGAGCTCCTGGAAGAAGGCTGTTGTTTGGCAGCCGGCTTGGAGAGAAGATTCATGGGATGATGAAGAGTGGTCTGGTGATCCAGGAGATAGGCAAGCATCTGTATTGAAGAGTAAAGATGCTCCAATTGCTGCTTCAATAAACCGTTGGAGCGTCCTAGACGCCGAAACATCATTGAATTCATCTGCTGCACCTGCTAGAAATGAAGATCATTTAAAACAGGCAGGAATCCGTTCGAATTCGAGTAGTTTGAATTCAGAAGGGCAGCCTGGAGTAACTTTTTGTAACTCAGAGCTGCCCGAGGTGGCTGATGACTGGGAGAAGGCTTATGATTGATAGATGATAATTCAATATGCACTGAGACTTTGGAGTAATCAATTTTGGCTTTCTTTGTTTAATTAACAGGCAAATATATATATATATATATATATATATATATTCTGTCGCTGTAGGTCTTTAAGAGATTTTTTTTTTCACTTTTTAAAATTTTCCCCTCTTGCCATTGAACTGTGGAGGGATATTCATACTTTTGTTATATGGAAGAAAAAGCTATAAGATACTATATTTGTTGCAGTTTATACATATGTATATTTATACAAGATCCTGTTGAGGTTCATCTTCTTTGCATCCTGCTTGACTTGATCTACAGATGAGCAACCTCGTCTTCATGTGTGATTAGTATCATGTTAACTTCTCAAATCTGATTAATTTCATTGTTCCTGAAATAATTTATTCTGTGGCTTTCTTAAGTCAAGACTATAATATAAGACTATTATAAAAGACAATATTGTGCGAATTCTCATAAAATATTTTTCAGCAAGGTGGAGATGTTAATTTTCATGAAAAAAGTTAATGGGACAGAAAGTTTATAAGGTTCTCTTTTGTTTTTTGGTCACAATCCTTAATGTACAGTACAATGTACACAACTCTATTTACAGGATTGAAAGTTATTTTTAGAAAGAGTTTATAGAGATGGTTCTAACAAGTGAAAGTTTATTCGATAACACTGCTCTTTAATGCCCCTGGTGAAAATCTCTTGAGAGGCATTAAGCTTGTTCTCTATGAAACAAACCTGTCAGTTGTGTATTGTCTAACAAAAATGATATCTAATCCATTAATTTATCTAAGTAAAAGATTGTATTATTGTTCACAACCCAAAATACTCTTGCCAATCAAAGAAACATCAAATATCATGTGCCAAACTTAGGCAACACGGCTAAGGATTATCCTCATCTTACCAGGACTCAAAAAGTGTTTCTATAAAAAAAAGGATAAGATACTAATGGAGAGAGATACACTTTTTCATATAGTAATAGGAGATTCAGTTTGTGGGTTCAATTCCCTTGAAGTTGTATGAGAAATCAACTAAAATAACTTAAATTGAGGGAGCTTTTTAAAAAATAACATACACTCATTATTCATTTGATTTTTCTACCAATTTCTATCTTTATGACTATTATCCTTCTCCATATATAATATGTAAATATATTTTCCCTTCTCTAGCACTTTTCACCAAAAAATATATGGGACAGTTGTTAAAATCGTTAGACCATCATCAAAAAATTTTTCAGACCATCATTAAACTCGTTGGATCATTATCGGATCATCATCGGAACCATTAAATAGTTATCAGACCGTCACCAAACTATTATTAGACTTATTGAACCGTTGTCAGATAATTAAAAAATAGAAGGAAAAATAAAATAGAGGTATAATTATCATTCACTGGATTTGATTAGAAAAATTAAAGAAAATGAAGAAGCTGGTTATTTTTTATAGCTCCCCTCAATTTGGGTTATTTTGATTACTTTCCCAAGCTGTATCACCTTAAACTTCAATCATCCATTACCATAGTTTCAAATTAAACATTTATAAGCCTAAAAGATACAAGTAGATTGATAGAGATTAAAGATTAGAGATTTAAGACAACATGAGGAATATTAGTACGGTAGTTTCAATACAAAGCAAATCTACATTTTCCACTCTTCTGCTACTCAGCATGATGTTAATGGCTTCGCGTTTCCCTCTGTCCCGCTCACTTCACCCATTACTTAAACATTCACGTTCTCCGACTCCTACAAAACCACTGTGTCGACTTTCCCCTAAACATTTCTCTAAGTCCTATTCTTGTCCTCTCTGGTCTTCTTTCTCCTTCTGCCTTCAATCCTGTCACTATCACAATCACAAATCAAGAACTACCTCTCTCCTTTTCTCTTCTTGCTCTTCATTTTCTTCTTCTGCTGCTGCTGGTCCTACTTCCATGGCTGACGCGTCCCTTAAAACCAATCCTTTGTTGCAGGACTTTGAGTTTCCTCCTTATGATGTCATTCAAACCGAGCATGTTAGGCCTGGAATTCGTGCTGTAATGAAGAAGCTTGTATGTGTTTTGCCCTTTTCTCGCGTTTTGTTTTCTGCGTTTATTCCATTTTATTCGTTTCGTTGGAAAGTTCTTTCCTTTTTGCTTATCGGCTTCCTGGGTGTATTGAGTTTGTTGAGATTGTTAACATTCTAACCTTTGTTTTAATTATTTTCTATCTTTTTTTTTTGGGAATATTTTCTGATCGTTTGTTATGCTTTGACTTTATGCGGTGTGGTTGTAGGAGATTGATTTGGATGAACTGGAACGAACAGTGGAGCCCTTCTGGCCAAAGTTAGTGGAACCTTATGAGAAGATTACGGATCGGCTGGGTGTGGTTTGGGGAATTATCTATCATCTTCAGAGTGTTAAGGACACCCCTGAGCTCCGCGATGCCATTGAAGAACTCCAGGCATGTTGTTCACAAAACAAAATTTATTTAGCTCAGATGCATATAAATGTGTATTTGATTATGTTCTTCTTTGTCAAAACATATAGCTGGAAATGACATAGACATCAATTTCATGTCTCTAGTTTAGCCTAGGATGCCTATGCCACTATATATTTGACTTAATTTGTATCTGTAGTAAGTTTATTCAATTATTAATCATTGTCTTAAGTTCATTTATTTGCTTGAAGTCCATGTACTATTTGGACAACATTGTTTCTTTCTTACTTTGTGGTTCTTACTTACATTATATGGCTTTGGTTTGCAGCCCGAAAAAGTGAAGTTTCAGCTTAGGTTGGGACAAAGCAAACCCATATACAATGCATTCAAGGCCATCCGAGAATCTTCTGAGTGGCAATCATTAAGTGAAGCTCGAAAACGTATTGTGGAATGTGAGAATCTTAATTCTTTACTGTGCATATGCTTCTGTTGATTGTGGGTGCTTCAACTTGGTCTAGTTATTTACAGGGTAGCTTGTATGTTGAGATGTGATGCATCTTGTCTGATTTGTGTTTCTATATTTTCCCTGTACAGCTCAAATAAAGGAGGCGGTTCTTAATGGTGTTTCTCTTGAAGATGATAAAAGAGACCAGTTTAACAAAATTGAACAGGTTTGTTTTTACAAGTAATAATTCAAGTTTAAACATGAATTAGTAGAAGAGAAAGTTTGGTTCGGTGGCATGCTATTTTTATCATATTTCTTTAAGTAAATTGTTATCTCATGTAAATTGTTCTTCTATATTAATTTATAACAACATTTATCTTGTGATTCACATAAGTCCCTAGGGCTACAAGGATTTTGTTTATAACATAAGAGTTGAAGATGGTCATAGCATTAGCATGGAATAATATTTTTATCTCTGCCATCATAGGCAAGTAACTCAGAGTCCTACTGACAATGACTTATTTATATTATAACTTTAAAATTGGTCATGTTCTAGTTCTTTCAGTGATCTTCATTTTTTTTGTTTTCTTTGATGTTTCTATATGTAAATTATTGACAACATGCATGCCGTTATACCAGAAAAGCTTTTTTTTTTTTTTGGGTGGTGAGAAGAAACAAAGAGACTTTCCTTAAAATAAAAGAATACATACAAAATGTGAATAAGCTGTGCACAAAAAGATCAAACTAATGGATCATAAAAATGTCAAAATGGAATCTTGTTCCTCTTTTCTCTTCCACTAGTGTGAAGAGAGCTGCACAACATAATTTTCTTTAGGGGCGCAGAATCATTATAGACATTTTGTGTTTATTAAAAACTGGCTTTTGATTTATCAACATGTAGATTTTGAGTGTAACCAAATCTAATGATTCTTGATTTGTTAGTGAACTTTCTGTTAATATTGACCTTGATTAATTTGCAGGAACTGGCAAAACTAACAAAAAAATTTGGGGAGAATCTTTTGGATGCCACGAAGAAGTTTGAAAAACTGATAACAGATAAGAAAGAAATTGATGGACTGCCTGCTACTGCTCTTGGTGTGGCTGCTCAAAGAGCAGTGTCCAAGGTATTTTATGACAATACCTTTCATTCATTAGGTCTAGTTCCACAGATATCTTTCATTTCTAATTTTTTTTTCTTTTGCGTTTCGAAATCTAATACCAGGGGCATGAAAATGCAACTGCTGAGAATGGGCCATGGATAATTACATTGGACACTCCAAGTTATTTGTCTGTCATGCAACATGCTCGAAACCGTACTTTGCGTGAAGAAGTCTATCGGGCTTTTGTAACTCGTGCCTCCAGTGGTGATTTGAATAATACTCCAATTATTGAACAAATATTGAAGCTGAGGCTGGAGAAAGCTAAGCTACTTGGCTACGATAATCACGCTGAAGTATGAGACTTTTTAAGCTTTAAAATATACTCTGAGGTTGGAGAAAGCTCAGTTTCTTTTCTAACTGAGGTCTATGTTAACAGGTAAGCATGGCAACCAAAATGGCCACTGTTGATAAGGCATTTGAGCTGTTAGAAAAGCTTCGTAGTGCATCCTGGAATCCTGCAGTTCAAGGTATCTCCTTAGATATTATTTTATTTAAAAAAAAATAAAATTCAAAAGTTTGATCTTTTTACAGTCTTTTCAAAATTTAAGTAAAACATAATCAGAAAAAAGGAGCAGATCTATGTTGTGATAAAATATGCTCAATTTTTTGCGCTCTTGCTATAGTTAACCTATCCTCTTCGGATATTTCATTATACCCAAGGATGCTATAATATCTTAAAGTTCTTTGTAACATTGTAAAGGTTTCTTAACTCTTTGTGCAGTTTCATGATATAATTATCTGAGGTTGGAGCATAGTTGACATTGAGTCTAAAGGATTTACACTTGGATAGATACCTTTGGCAGCTAATCCTCTTGATGGTACAACTAAATGTGCAAATGTCGTGGCAGGACATTATATGACATTTTGACTAAGAGTTACGAAGACCTTATGAAAATTGACATGTATGCAGAGAGGATGTAAAACAGATTTTGGGCTTTCTAGAGAGGAAATAGAAGAGCATTTCGCCATTGATTATCATAAACAAAAGAAAAACCAAATAAGTTTGAAATCAAAAACTTGTTTGGGGGGACATATACTCAGCCTGTCAGATATTACTATATACACATATACTCTGCCTTTCACATCTTGCTATATACAAACTGTCCCCCAGATATGACTTCTTAATTTTGTTTAATACATTTTGGCCCTTAGAACATATATATGCATATATTTTTCATATATATATTCATGCAATATAATAAAACTCTAAATGAAATATGACATGGTTCACTTTTGGCCGAACATGATCTTATGATATTTATGTTGATGCTTTAGGAACAAAGTTATAATTTCTTGAGAGAAGGAGGCTTCTCTTTGACAAAAGTTAAACTTATGATGGCTTTATCAAGTGATCTTTGCATGTAGATATTGAAGACCTTAAATCTTTTGCCAAAGGTCAAGGTGCATTGGAAGCTGATGGCTTGAACCATTGGGATATCCCCTTCTGGAGCGAGAGGCTCCGTGAGTCAAAATATGACATCAATGAGGTTGAGTCTCTCTCTTTTTTTATGTCTCTTACTTTTATGAACACTTGCTTACTTTATGACATATAACCCTGTGGAATTTAGTTGTAGGTGTATCTTGAATTGGATGTCATCTTGTGCATGTGTAAAATCAATATATTCCTCAAAATTTTATAAGGAATCTTATCAACAATATCATGTGTCTACTAATTGAGTTTGAAAATTTATTTTGTGAAATGTTACTGCGATATATTATCAATTCCTCATCTTTTCTTCCTTGGTTTTTTCACAACTTCTCAGCTTTGTTTGGAGAACTTACATGGTTACTGCTTTAAGTTCTACAGGAAGAACTGCGTCCATATTTCTCCTTGCCAAAAGTTATGGATGGCCTTTTCAACCTCACTAAGACACTTTTTGGAGTTGACGTTGAGCCAGCTGATGGCCTAGCTCCTGTAATGTTTATCAACTTCTTCATAAGTTCTCAGTTGCGTGCAGTATGGAATGTCAATTTGTATCCCTTTTACAAGTGCTTATTGTTTGACAGGTTTGGGACAATGATGTCAGATTCTATCGTTTAAAAGATTCTTCAGGTAGTCCAATTGCATACTTCTATTTTGATCCATATGCCCGTCCATCAGAGAAAAAAGGAGGTGCATGGATGGTAGATGTTGTTTCTCGTAGTCGTGTCTTGGCACGCAATGGTGCTGCCGCTAGGTTACCTGTTGCTCACATGGTTTGCAATCAAACACCACCTGTAGGGAACAAACCTAGCCTTATGACCTTTTATGAGGTGAGTTTAAACTGCATGGTTTTTATGTACATGTCTATACTTGTTGCTTCTTTAGACAATTAGAAGTCAATATGACTCCAAAGCGCTCAAAGCATCCTGGTATGTTGACCCACGTTTAGGTCAGAGGTGATCTTGCTTTAGGGTAAGAATTAGGAGACAAGCTTCAGTGTCTTGTCCTTTTTGTTCATCTTGTTATTGTCATGGGTATTTGACAATATAATAGTGTATCACCGCATCGACATTGGCCTTGTATCTTTTCTCAGCCAATAGCGCTCATGAGTGGTGACTGCTTCAGCCTTTGAACCGCACCTTGTGGCATGGGTCAATGGATGTTTTTTGTACTCCATTGCGAGTCATATTTATTTATGCTGCATTTTGTAGGTTGAGACTGTTTTTCATGAATTTGGTCATGCACTTCAACATATGTTGACCAAGCAAGATGAAAGCCTAGTTGCTGGCATCTCGGGGATAGAGTGGGATGCTGTTGAATTACCCTCTCAATTCATGGAAAATTGGTGTTACCATAGGTAATTTTTTAACCTAACTAATCATATTTTTAATCTTTTTGGGGTTTTCTTTTTTGCAATTTTTATTTATGTTGTTTAATAAACAAAGAACTCATAAGTAAGTTTTGTACATATAGTTACCAGATTCAAATCAATTACATTTTCTAAGATGTATGTAGATGATCTCGTACCATGACATTTCTTGCTCTTGTATAATATATGGTGTATTTTTACAATTTTTGCTAGTTTTGTCACTCCAGTCGTAATGTGATCTAATATACATAGCATATCATTTTATTGTTGTGGATTTAGTGGCATAATTACGCAACATTTGCATAAATGGATGGTAAATACCATACTTATAGCACAACATTGTCGGGTAGTTACTGTCCGCTCTGTCACCTACTAGGCTACTACTGCAAGAGTATATATAACATTTTACTTTGAATTGTGATTTCCAGAAAGATCTGCACTTTCTTAAGGCAAACATAGACGTACAAACACACACACACACACACACACACACACACACACACA
>JANLJB010030145.1:0-20796 GCA_026212285.1 Bursera cuneata | reverse complement strand
AAATATTTTAAAATATCAAAATGACAAAAAATCAATCAAATTCAAACATTTATATAAAAATAATAAAAAAAACCTTAACCATGAAATGAATTTTTGGTGATTTTATTTAAATGGAAGAAATCATATTTGGATATAAGCTTTATCTAATAATCTCCTTTTAAGCAATTCTTTATTTTATTTTTTTGGGGAAAAATCCAAAGATTTTATATTAAGAAAATAAAATTGTACAAAGCACAAGGGGCATATCCCTAGAAAAATAACAAGGACTCAAAGTCCAACAAAACAGAAACAAAGGTCGAGGTGGCGGACAAAGGAGCACACAGGCTCAAATAGATGTCAGCAACCAGTTCCCGGCAAATCCGATGCCGCTGATTAAAAACCCGATTATTTCTCTCGTACCAAAAAAATAGACCGTCGCAGAGAGGACTTACAGCAAGACAAGCTGCCTGAAATCTCTTCTACGGTGAAGATGCAATTCTCAAAACCACCCTTACTAAATTTATCTAAGTTTTACATTTGATATTGACTTTATCAAATTTAATGATTTGCAAATGAGCTTAACATGTAAAATATGTACACAATAATGCTAATAATCATATCAGTAGATAGATGAATTCAAACTTCCATTCTAGACTTCACAATAAAAAATAAGGAAAGCCTAACACTTTGTCTCCTAACTTTGTTACTATTCTTTAAAAAAAAAAAAAAAAAACAATTGAACATTTGATTTAAGATAACGTATTCCAACATTTGAGCCAGACTCCAAAATAATAATAATAAAATAACAATAAAGAAAAAGAAAAACCCAACTCTTTGTCTCCCAGTTTCGTTTCATTTTTCATTCTTTCTTTACCTGCTTTTGTTCCCATTCAGGACGCCATGTGATAAAAAGACCAACAGCTTTATCTTCTATCGATAACATATACAGATAAATATTAAAAATTATACCGAAAGTGACATTAACCTACTTCCGATCTTATCAGCTCTGCTCTGGATAGATATACATTGACATAGAGAGAGAGAAAGAGAGAGAGAGAGAGAGAGAGAGAGGATGGAGATATTTTGACATAACATTAGATAAAAATTTAAAATTATTAATTTAAATCAATTGATAGATTGATATTAGTAAGTATAATTTGTTGATATTAAAACTTAACTATTTATAAATATGTTTAGATACAAATTTTTAATATAAAATTAAAATGTAAATTTTACCATATATTATTAATGTACGATCTTATTATTGTATAATGTTTTCCTCAAAATGTTTGTTTGAAAATAAAAGAGCTATAATTTAGGAAGAAAAAAAATCCCACGTTGAAGAAAATTAAACTTCATCGTATATTAATTTTTTAATACGAATCATAAAACTAATTGTAAAGGATATAATTGTTTGATGCAATCATTTTCTAGTAAGCAAAAGGTACTAGAAGAACTGAGAGAAGCATGGATCAAGTTGTAAGATAATATAAAATGTTCTAGAAAAAAACAAAGGACATGCGTGGATTACCATAAAAAGTCGGTATTACAATTTATGAGCCCTTCTTTCTTCCATTATTGCTACCAGGCTTCCTTCAATTTTTTTTCTTTGATAATCGCCACGTTGAGAGGCCTATTAATTTTTAGCTACACCTCAATAATAGCCAAGTTTATACAGTAGCCACGTTGTGTCTTCGGTCTTCTATGGCTGATCTCGCGCGTCCACCTATCTCCTGACCTGTGCTCAAATGAGATTAAATTGTGTTTTAAATCTTCTCAGGTTTCTTCAGTTGTTTGGCTCCATATAAATAACAACCTTCTTGAAGCTTTTAGATAGATGCTTAGAGAGAAAAAAATCTGGGTTTTTATGCTCTATAATTGATTGTTTCTCTCTTTACAAAACACTTTTCTTTTCTTATATCAATCTTTTAGAAACCATTATGGATCTTGAGCGAAAAAGATGAGAGATCAAGAAGGAAATAAAAAACTAAGAAAGAAAGAAAAATCTTCAAATAAATGTTTCAATCAACACTTATATGTTTGACAGCACCTATAGAATTATTCATTTGAGTATATTAACAATAACTTTCAAATTTTCATTCTCTCCAAATTGGGCTTTCTGTTTAATTTACCGAAACAACTAGATGATGTTTTGATAATTTATGAATTATTTTGTTAGGATTATAACTTGTTTCTTAATTCAAGTTATTATAATAAATAGAAAAAATAGAAGAACTAGAAAAGTAGAGTTGTATAATAAATAAGAGTTCTACTTAGATTTAGAAGATTTATACATAGACGTATAATTATAAGGGTTGAGAATTAAATCTAGTATGATGAGAAATGACTAGACATAAAGTGCTAACATTATTATAGATATGTAGGAAGAAAGAAGGAGATATTGACAACATTGGGATTGAGCAAGTGAAATAGATAATAGTTTCAAGGCTCTCCAATATTAGGTGTCGGGTTAAATACCAAGTTTAATAATGTGTAATATCTTTTACTCTTGCATATTTATGATTTAGTGGATTTATTTTTTAATTAATGGATATAGACAATTGATGTCAAATCATATTAAATATTGTGTAATATTGTGTCTTATTTTATCTCTTTGTATGATATGATTTATTTTTTATTTATTACCAATTCCAATTATCTTTCATGTTGAGGAAAGGACTGACGTATCAGTAAGGTGCATAGAAAATATTAAGTTTAAGAACGTTATATATCTACTCATTAATTTCATAGAAAAACATTGTGAAACCATTACCAATCAACCTCATCTTTATTTTAAAGTAATTGTAATATGCCAAAGGATGCCTTTTTTATGTTTTGTTTTCAAAAGAAAGTGCACCTAACGACAGAAAAATGCTTCTGCCTCGACAGGGTATTCTCCCAGATAAGTCCATAGACTATAATGTAATCTATGTGAGGGAAATGGTAGCAAACACCTCTTGAATTTGATTTATAAAAATAGTTATCGTTTTTTTTAATTCACTAAAAACACATTTATTAACAAATTCATTAGCTAATGAAAAATGATAAAGATGAATTTTGAAAATGTCATAATAAATTTGATATATGGAAACTCTTTTTCCATCTAATGTTAAAGCAATATACGAATATACTCGATAAAATTAACCCGTTAAAAAAAAAAAAAAGAACAACAAATTATTACTTCAATTGTTGTAGCTTGACCACATAGGGTAGACTCATGGGCCTAAGGATCTTTGACCAGACCAACTGGGTTACATGACTTCCCAAGTATATACGGCCCAAGGTACACATCTCCAGACTCAATGTATATGTAATGGGGTTTAGATTCAATGGGCTGGGCTGAGACATGTGGCTGGACCTAGTTTTGCAATAATAGGGCTGGATTGATGATCAGATGGTGCCAGTAAAAACACTTTACGGCAACATAAAAACGGGGAAACCCTACTTTGTGGAAACATTTTGTCTTTAACACCTTGGAAGAGTGTACACCTTTAAACCCTATATATGCTAGAAATGTGTATTATACTTTAAGAATTATGTTAAAATAATTATTTTTACAATATTCTATTATTTTTTAATAAAAAAATACATATTTCAAAGTATAATAATAATTGTAATTATAAGAATACATTCTTTTCAAAATTTTCAAATATACAATACTGACATATGTTAAGATTACACATAAGATATATTTTAGAATCTCACATTCTTAATTTGAATGAGTACTGGTATATCATAAATTATGTATATAAATTTGGATATGCAGAATTATATCTCTCAACGAAATCATTTATACCTTTGAATATTTCTCTTGTAAAGCCTTGAAGAATAGCAGAACTGAACATGATCTTCAATCTTCTTACTTATTCCGTTCACTTTACTTTCAAAGTATACACGTAGCAGGGAACACAATTCTGTTGACTATAAAATACCAACCAACTTCCGTTGATTTTAAGAATATCGTGAAGCATTCAAATAATTTGTTGAAATTGATCTAACTCCTTTTCGGCTTAAAGAGACCGTAAAGTTAAGATAGAAGAGGCGTAGGTAAGAAGCAAAATCTCAAAATTTCTGGTTAGAAAGAATTGCAATGCTAAATTATCAGTACATTCTTTCATAGCTTCCGTCTTACTAAGGCTCTTCTTCTGTCCCATAATATTGATCCATTTTTTATGACTTAAAAGTCATGATTCGGAAAATATTATTATATAAAAAATATATTTTTCAGTGTACATATAAAATTAGATTGGAGGTCTACCAACCAAAGTTAGTAGAAAATTGTTGAAGAAATCACAAATCTGTGAATTCTGTAAACTTCTTTGACCTCGTAACGGGGTTTTCCAGGTCTCCGTCCACACTTCCATAGCAGGAAGTATATTCTTCTTTCACAGGAATCCCTGCGAAGACATTAAAGGATTTTCATGGAAGATTGTTGGCTCCAACTATTACAAATTAGGCGTTTCCAATATCCAAGCCGATTTCCGCTTTCAAGTGCCAGAGGCTTATTAGACAGTAGTTCCAAAACACTTCCTCTGTACTCTATTCGTTCACGAGCTAACCTTGGATATTTGCTTAAATAAATCTAAAGCTAATCCTGTAAATGGACTTGGGACAAGGAAAATATTAATTATAAAAATGCAAAGCCCTTCAGGGTCAGTTTGGAAAACTAACTGCTAATAATTATTTTTAAAATTGTTTTAAAAATAATCTACTTAAAACATTACCAGATTTTATAAAGATTTCTGAAAACAGGGAACCCTATTTTAGAAACCTACTTGTGATTTTTTAAAATATAAAATGTCTAAACTATCTTCAACCAAAAAAAAAATAAAAACCGCAAAAGGGTCTTTATCTACTTAAATATTTTTCAAAATTTATTTATAATTAACAAATAAAAACTTGTAAAATTTATATTGCACTTACCATAGAGACCAGAACTGATTAGATTGGCGATCAGAACAAACACCTCTCTCGTCATCCAAGGGGTATGCGTGTCACTGAGAATAGATAATTAACCATTTGCTTGTGGCCATGCCATGCTGTTTCGCAAATCGGAAGAAAATCGCTTCTGTTCTCAACTTTTGGCAATTCTTTGTTCCTACAAACACAGGCTTGTGCAGCCTTTATATTGCTATACAAAGCAGCGTAGAATATAGGGGACCGGCCACAATTTAGAGTGAAAAATCACCCTTTTGGGGACATTCTTCTTTCCGTTTCTTCAATCATATTAATCTGATATACATTTAATCAACATATAAATTAGATACAGGATTACCAAAAGCAAGAAATTAGTTGAATTAAAAGAAAGAAATGAAATTTTATTTTAATTAAGGAACACTATTTCTCTAGATGAGAATTACATCGTCACTTATTTGGTCCAAAAATACTTTGCCCATAGGTCGATTTCCACAATTCAAACACAAGAGGAAACTGTAAGAATGAAAACATGATCACTGTGAGACCACAAAGGAGGGCAGTTGGAATTAAAACTAGCGACCATAGATCAGAAATAACTATGTATATCACTGCACCAAAGGCTACCATCATGCATGCAATTGAGAAAAATAAGGCCATAAGGCCAACAATTAGCCTCTTTGGCAATGACCTTAGAAAATCTTCTTCCGAGTAACGTGAAGTGAGGATGCCCAAGAACATTAGCACTGAAGAAATGGAGAAAAACAGTGCAAAAGCGTCTGATATGACAAATATCACGAATGCTGGTTCAAGCAAGAAATTGGGTGTCCCTGCAGATGTGTTGCCACCTGGTACAGTAAAAGCTGCAGCAAACACTACTGTGATTATGAGTGCAGCTGCTACCGTGCATGATTGAGCAGTGTCCTTCATCCATCTTTCACCTTTATCTACTAATTTCCGATGTGCTATAGTAAACTCCTCTCTAGGAGTTCTATTTTTAGAATTTTTCTCTTCTAAATGCGATGGATTGACAAGACTTTCCACAGCCTGGGGAAATAGTTTTCATAAAAGCATGAAAAGTCATATATCTACGGAAATCAATGGAAAATAAAAATTAGAAGAACTTAAAGAAGTAATTATTCAGTGTGGAAACACGGCCCTGAGAGGGTGACCTAAAACTCAGTGGTGCGATATACATCCTAATGATACTTTTGTTCCTATGAAGATACTCATGATTTTGAACAATTTCTGATATATTTTTTCATCCCATGCATCTCTCTGTTAAGCCAAGTACATGAGATAATGGATTTCTCTCTCTATATGTATAGCATGAATAGATATACTAGATCTATTACCTTGAACCATTGCAACTCTCGCTGCATCTGCATTGCTGTTCCAGGGACTTGTCTAGAAGGTACCAGTTTTCCAGCCAGATGCAAGATATTGTTACCAGAGCTGTCTCTATAGGCACAAACCACCCATTTTTTCAGAGCGCCAATTTTATAGATGAGATTAAAAACTTCTTCTTGTCGATATAAAACTGAAAGCATAAATATGTTACGTCCATTTTTATCAGCAAAAATAATTGAACTGAAATAGGCCTTCATAATTTCATGGACAAACTCATAAATTCCCATTTTTGCAGCTGTGAGGATTGGAGTCTTCAATGTCTCTGAGGCTTCGTTGTAATTCCAAACTTTTTTATCACACATCATTCGGACTATTTCAATTGTTTGCTTATGTGTTAATTTCGTATCATGTATGCTTTTGATGAAGGAGGCTGCAGTTGAGCTCAAAGTCAGTAGAAGATCAAAGAATATTTCTAAGAACTCAATTTCACAGGAATATTCTTAAAGCTTACCAGACATAAGGGCATTCCAAAACACATTATGCAATTTTTGGCCCAATTTACCTGCGATATATTTAAACAAATAGCTAGCTTCTAGAATCATAAGTCACCAGGTAAATTGTTGCTGCTATAAGGATAATGAATTTGGAATGAACAAATTTTGTTTAGCACATCCATTAATTAGGAATTACTCAAGAAATTTACAAACCAAATAATGTTGTATCGCTTCGTCGAACAGTTGAGTCAGGTTGGTGATTTTCTGAACTCTCAATAGGGTTCTCCTCGTCTCCATCGACACCTACAGGGAGAGAGGCTATAAGAATAATGAATTTGGAATGAACAAATCTGTTTAACACGTCCATTAATTAATTACGAAAACCAATTACTGTTGTACCGTTATGTCGAAGAGCTGAGTCTGCTGGGAGGTTCTCTGAACCCTCAATCGGGTTCTCCTCATCTGCATCGACAATTGCAGGGAGAGAGGCTAACGTATTATGAATTTGGAATGAAAAATTTTGTTTAGCACATCCGTTAATTAAATTACTCAACAAGTTTTCAAACCAAAACAAAGTTTTACCATTTTGCTGAAGAGTTGAGTCTGCTGGGGGGTTTTCTGAACTTTCAACCGGGTTCTCCTTCTCTCCATCAACACTTACAGGGGGGGAGCAATCCTTCCTTTGGATCTGAAGAATATTTTTCTCTTTTACAGGAATGTCTGCAAGGACACGTTTGAGAAATTTAAATTTACGTGGTATGGTGAGATAGAGTAGATCCAATATCCAATATATATGTAAAATCAACTGCAGAGGTACAAAATTGTTCAGAGGCGATCATATGTATCTACTTTGATACTTAAAGACTAATTTTCAAATATCAAATTATTTTCTGAAAGCAAAAATTGGTCTAGAATATGTATTACCGAGTTAACAGATGCTTAATAGTGAAAAATACAAGAGTCTGTCAGAGTGTTTGCGTGCTTGTGTATCCGTGCCTGCAAGTGTTCATAAAATGTCAAGTATGAAAAGGATTGTTATCATCTACAATGGTAGATTATCCTTTGCCAAACTCCGAGATTGCTCCCACTTTTAAATCCCAGAGGCTTTTTAGCCAGCATTTCTAAAATGCATTTCCTGTCATCATTTTTATCACGAGCTAACTTTGGGTAGAACTTCAATAGATCAAGAGCGCTACCTATGCACAGACCACAAACGAGGAACAAGAATCAGAGCACAGAGAGATATTTTTTTGCGAATGCGTGACGAGCCCACAGGTGATGATGAAAATGTATGTGCACTAAGAAATTAAGCATGCTGAACATAATAATCAAATTTTATATGAAATTTTTTAATACAAATTAAAGTAAACATTTCAATTGGAAAAAGAAATCTGACATGTTATATCACATGTCAGTACGTGGAAACCCAAAATGATATGTTCGAGATACTAACTCATCACAAAGAATTGATGGTACCCTGAATGTATCCCAAACTTTCCCCTTGTCATGATATTTATGTTGAGAGAATATTATACTACCATAGAGATTAGATCCGATCAGATATTGAAGCAGGTCAAAAGTACGACTTTCGCCAGCAAAAGGCTTGAAATCCTCCTTATCTACTTTAATCACTGATAGTAGATATTCAACTGTTTCCCTATGCCCAAACTTCGCTGCTAGATGAACTGGAAGCAAGTTATCTTTGTTCAGCATGTAAGGCAACTCTCGGTTTCTCTCCACCAAGATTTTTGCTGCCTCTGTATTGCCAAATTTAGCGGCATAGGACAAAGCTGGGTCGCCATTGAGTTCTGTTTGTGTTAGCTTTTCTTTAGGGATCTTCAAAACAAGTTTTTTGAGTAGTGAAACGTCAAGAAGGTCATGATCTGAGTAGGCCATTTTGTGGAATATCGTCTCGCCAAGTTCCGTAATCTCGCTAGTCAAGGTCGTCGAGGCATCAGATTCTTTGTTGATGATATCTTCTACTTCTTTCCACTTATGCTCTTCTACTGCCTTGCATAACGGCCGGTACCGAGCAAGTTCCACAGCAAGATCCCCCCTCTTGTTGCCACTCTTTATTAACTTCTTTATGCCATCTACATGAATAACATAGGCAGGATAGGAGGACTACATATCTTTTATTAAAGCAGTAAAAGGATGGAAAAGATTATTTTTATTTAATATCAGTCAGTTTTCGCTTTTAATCTCACCTTCCACAGTTCGTACTCTGGTACCTCCGTCAGTGCTGGTCTTCGACTCCATTTTCTTCTCGTTTTTTCTGACAATTTTAAGAGTGTCAGTTTTCAGGATTTACTTCGTCTTGATTTGATATTAGGTATCTCCATCTCAAAAAACTGTAACTTTTTAACTTATCAAACCTGTCGGGAGACTTCAGTCCACCCAAACGAAACGTATGCTTCTTACTCGGTAGCAGGGCTGTATCAGGGAAGAGAGAACATCGTAATCAGTGTGGGGAATTAACAAATAACCCCCAATTAATGAGTTAAATTAAGTGGGTAAATCTCCTCTTGATTCAACAAGCTACGAAAACTGCTTAAGTGAAAAACCAACGACAGCCCCTTGAACTATTAGTAGGTAAAATGCTTAAGTTGACTTTTTTTATAAATTTTTTAGAGAATAATGTGGATAAAATTGGTATTTTAATGATGAAAGCTGCTCAAGTACAAACAGAGGGGTTTGTTGTTGTTTTCATTTGAAGAGAGATATATTAAGGTACTTTGACTAACTATATGGGTTATAATTATAGTCACATTTTAATGGAGCTATATGTTCTAAAATTGTGACGTCTCGGTATCCCTGATGATCAACACTCGAAACATATTATCTACTTTGGGTTTACTAGTACCCCGGCCATTGCCCTCAAGGATTTGTTTCTAGGCGGCCTTAAATCGCAAGCCTAAGACGCACCCTCACATTTGAAACTAGAGATGACAAAAAGTTAGATCCGACCTATTTTAGTCCGACCTTCTATGTCTTTGGGGCAGGTTAGGCCGTATCAAAATAGTATCGAGCCAGGCCTTACCTACAAAACCCAAGGCCTAGGCCTGTACTTGGGCCCATCATTATTTGGACTAGGATAGGTCGGGTCAAGCAGGGCTTATGCATTTTTATAATTTTTTAAAATTTATAAAAAAAATTTAAGGCCCAGGCTGGCTTTGACCCAATCTATACTGTAGCCGAGTTGGCCTGACCTGGTCCATTGTCATCTTTGCTTAAACCCAAGACCTAATTGATAACTGAGGACAAAGAGGAAGAACATGGGGCCTTTGTTTTTAAAATAAAAACAAAATTAGATAACTTTGGAACAAATCCGAAGTTCCTATGGATCCTCAAGAAACTATATTTTGAATATGGAGGTATTTAATACTTACCAATTAAGGAAATCAAAGATAATTAATTTACCTGTTTATAACTAAGAAATCCTAATTCTACTAAAACAAGTTAACAAATTAAAAAAAAAAATCAAATCAAATCAAATTCTAATGATATTTGATGTCCTAAAATACTAAAAATCCTAATTAAATACACATATATGAATCCTACTCATCAGTAAGCTAGCTATATTTTATTCATTTTACCTCTGTTCCTTCCATTATTTGTTGCCACCTCTGTGGTTATATCTCCATGATCTGTATCCTTGAACGGCCAAGCGTTTCCCCCAATGGCAGACCGTCTGCTTCCCCTGAAACTTTTAGAAAAAATGAGTCAATTTTAACGCTAAAATAATTGAAATCCCAAAAGACTGATAATAACATGCCTTTTAACACATAGCAAACCTTTGGGAATCCTTAGACGCCATTCTTGAATCTTGAACAGTCTTAAGAGTTGAAGTTAGTTTTGTACTAATTTGATTTCCCCCGCAACTCCAATGGAGCCGAGAGCTTCCTTATCTCCGTAAGAAGCACAAAAACAGAGTATCTTGTTTCTCTCTTTCTTCTTTAACTTCTCAACCCAAACCCAAAATCTAGGCTTCTTCAATCTATATGCAATCCAAAGCAAAAAGACTCAAATCCAAAGCAAAAAGACTCAGATTGGATTACAAGTGATCATCAGTTTCAGAGAAAGATGATGTAGTATTGTAGTGTCTAGTGTTGATGAACCATCTAAAAGGTATCTAAAGCTAAGCCAATTAAAAAGTCCTAGAAAGTACTAGACTTTCGTGAACGAGTTAGATATTTTTCACTTAGTTAATCATAGTCATACATTTGTCCTTATTTTATTGGTTTGAGGGGCAGCAAGGACACCTATGTAAAGGCAGCCTCCCTTTGTAGAGGTGCACTTGCATAGGAAGAGAACCCGACTAACCTTTCACTCATTCTTCCTTACTTCTACTTGTCAATTTCTCTCCTCAAAATCTTCTCTTTGTTCATGTTTTTCTCTAGGAAATGGCCCACTTCTTCTCTCACAATCATTCACTCCAGTAGCACTATTAGTTAATGCTTATACCGCAAGCTTTTGCACATCAAATTCTTCCACCTTCTCTCTTCTCGTGATCTTCATCTTCTCTTTATTGTATTTGATGAAGATCGGCAGAAGCATAACTCCTGTTCTTAAGAAGTGAATGTGGACAATGATGTATGGTAAAATTTTTTAGGGTATTTTTGTCTTTCTGTATTTGATACTGTTCAACTTTTAAATTAAACCAAATAACTACAGTTATCTTTTTGGGGGGTTTGTGTTAATATTTTATTTAGTGGGATATTGACGATTCTAAAAATTTCTGGGACTCCCTAATTAAATATTATTATATGCCTTAGGTGAAAAGCGAGAAGACAAAAAGAAAAGGGGGTCAATTCATTATAGTGAAGTTGAGGGAGCTATTTAATTTTTCACAAAATTTTAATTTTTTATTATTTAACTAAGTTTAACGTTAGATACAAAAATACATTACCAAATAATTAGTTAGAAAGCTCTAAAAATCATGGTTTTTGTGTTCAGCACGACGTCTTTCTTGAAAAGCGCTCATCAACTTGACATCTTTAAAGATTAGTGCTCATTGCCTTGACAGCTCGGCAGATCTTACAAGCATTCTTTATCGTAGCTTCTAATATACATAAAATTGTGATTATTATAAGGTTAAGTTTGATATTGATAACAAAAACAAGAATTAAACAGAGAGAGAGGAGAAGGGCACGAAATTAAGAAAGAAGAGCGAACAAGCTGCCTCCTAGGGTTCTTACTGTACATATTTTTTGCACGCCATCAAGAATGCATTGACTTGATCAATGAAAGACTTTGAAAATTAAACGACTAAGCATTTGAAATATGACTTGGAATATAAGATAGTTTTGCTAAGTAGGGGATCAAATATTTTCTTAAATTATGAAAATGCACGAGTCCACTTCATTTTAAGTACTGATATGGCCTTCACGTGCAGTTCTTAATGTTTGACCCTTCATACACGGTAGCCAGGCAATATTGAAGACATTACTATTATTTTTTGAATCAGTAAAATTTTTTAAAGACTTATGAAGTAAACGATTGAAAATCAGTCTCCTCCATGTGTCTGAAGTTGTGACATTTGGTAGGTAGTTACTGAATGATTTAATTTATGAAGGAATGTATACAATTTCAGATTGGCGGTTAGCGGAATTAAGTTGAAATTAAATCTCATTTATATAATTAATACATCTTGTAATAACACTTAAATAAAATGTTCGATTTCAATTATTTAAATAATTAGATCCGATAATCCAAAATTAATATAAAAAATTATGTAAAAAAAAATATCTGCAAGCAGCTCCAAAATAATAAAAATTCCTGGAATAGTAGCAGCTACCAATTGAGTTATGAAAGAAATATATAGAGTTATGCGAGAATTGATCTCTCTATTTTCCTTATAAATAAAAATGTAATATGTACAATAGTATATTAAGCGTATTTACAACCGATTGCTACATTTACGTGTACAACTTAATTTAAAATAATTATAGCTATACAATCTTAACATAGTAGAATCAAATCTTAATTCCTTATTAGTTATACTTGTGATTTGCCACTGGGATTTCACCAAATCTATTGCTGTGATTTTGATCATTATCGTTGCTGCATATCTTGGCATTCTTATCCTCAATATCTTTTAGCATTGATTTCAGTTATATTGACTTGATTCTCTACACACCCCCGCAATCTGGAGGGTAGTTCACGGACATGTAGTTTGTCTTATACATGTTTGAACTTCATTGTAGGTAAAGGCTTAGTAAGTGCATCTGCTAACTGATCTGCTTGAAGTAAACTAAACCAGTAATTGTTTATTGAAAACTTGGTCTCTTACGAAGTGAAAATCAATTGCTATGTGCTTCGTTCTTGCATGAAAAGCTGGACTTGATGTGAGGTAAGTTGCCCCAATATTATCACACCAAAGAACTAGAGATTGTTCTGTAGGAAGACCAAGTTCAAACATGAGAGATTTTATAGCTCAGCAGCTGTGTTTACTAGTGCCTTGTACTCAGTCTCGGTACTGCTTATAGCAACTGTAGGTTGTTGCTTGCAACTCCAAGAGATTAAATTGGGGCCCATATAGACACAGAAAGTACCGATCGGACGTCGGTCATCTTTATCACTAGCCCAATCGGAATCTGAGTAAGCTTGTAATCGCAGATCAGCAGCTGTGGTGATGTATAGACTAGTTGAGACCAAGTGTTAAGATAGCTCAATATGCGCTTCACTGCCAACCAATGTGTATCAAGAGGTGGGTGCATAAATTTACTAACTTTGTGTACCACAAAAGCTAAATTAGGCCTTATGAAGGATAAGTATTGCATGCATGCTTCCTACTATGCTTTGGTAGAGACTTATCTTTTCAAACAGTTGTCCATTTGTAGAGGTAAGATGACAACTGGAGGCCATGGGACTTGTGCAAGGTTTTGCTTTGTCCATATTGCTTCCTTTGAGTAAATCAACAATATATTTATGTTGAGTAAGATAAAGTCCATTTGGACATTCAAGTGCCTCAACACCAACAAAGAAATTGAGGGCACCTAAGTCTTTGACAGCAAAGGTATTTTTCAAGCAGTCAATAATGCGAGTGATTGCATCTAAACTTAAGCCCGTTATCAAAATATTGTCCACATATATAAGTATGTAGATAATAATTGTTGATTTTTGAAAAATAAATAAAGAGGTATCAAATTTACTCTCATGAAAATCCTATGACTTGAGTTTGTCTGAGAGCTTTGAGAACCATGCTCTTGGGGCTTGCCGCAATCCATAGAGTGATTTGTGTAATTTATACACATAATTTGGTTATTTTGGATGAACATATCCTTGTGGTTGTGACATGAACACATCCTCTTGTAACTCGCCATGCAAGAAGGCATTTTGCACATCTAATTGCTTTATAGTCCAATTATAAGAGACGGCAAAAGAAAGCACTAATCGAATTGTTGTATGTTTGATAATCGGACTGAAAGTTTCTAAGAAATCAACTCCTTCTTGTTGATGGAATCCTTTGGCTACTAGGCGGGCTTTATAACGTTCAATGATCCCATCCACATTCTTTTTAATTTTAAACACGCACCGACAGCTCACGACATTTGTGTTGGTTGATAGGGACATCAAAGACCACGTGCCATTTTGCAGCATGGCAGTTAACTCTTTGTTCATGGCGTCTCTTCAGTAGGCTGATTTGGAGGCCTCAGTATAGGAGGTTGGTTCCATTGCTAAAGGAGTGGCTTCCGCTACTAAAGCTCTCAGTAAAGGGTCCCGAATGCAACCTTCATGTGTTATCGAGGTTTATAGATCTAATTCTTAGATCTTGTGATCATGGAATTATTATGCTTGTTGTGCATCATCCTGGTGTGGGATAGTAGCTGAATCAAGTGTAATGTTTGCTTGCTAGGTAAAGGTTCTGTGACCTGTTCCTGCAAATATAGAAAATAATGGTGCAAATTCTATTCGTGTGGAAATTGAATTAGGCTGCATTCTCCTAAACTTGCGGATGAGGAAGAATGAATTTGCAAGGGAAATAGAACTGAATCATGTGTTTGATGATCATGGATTGAGAGTTTATTTTCAGGAGTGAATGGGAAAATGTTTTCATAAAAAAATAACATGTCTTGAGACATAGACTCTACCAATAGAGAGATCGAGACACTTGTACCCTTGATGACAAAGACTATAGCCAATGAAGATGCATGTTTTAAACAGAAATTGAGCTTATTTTGATTGCAAGGTTTTAAGTTAGGCCAACAAGCACATCCAAAAACACGCATAAAGGAGTATTCTGGAAGCCAGTGATACAATGTTTCAAATGGTGATTTTTGGTCTAAAACAAGAGTTAGAAGCCTATGTATCACATAAGTTGCTATTTGAAAAACATCTTCCCAATATATCATTGAAAGATTCGAATGTGCCAACATGCTAAAATCGACCTCAACAATTTATCGATGTTTTCTTTCAATTGAACCATTTTGTTGATGTGTATAGGGGCAGGCTAAGCGATGGTTAATGCCAATATGTTTAAAATATGTGTTTAATCACCTATATTCGCCTCCCTAATCTAATTGGATGGCTTTTATTTTTCTTTCAAAATGTTTTTCCACATATGTTTGGAAATTTAGAAAAACTTGTCCCACATCTGACTTGAGTTTGAGAGGAAATAACCAAATAAACTTTGAATAATCATATAGAAAACTCACATAATATTTAGCATCAGTGGTGCCTAATATAAATCACGAGGCTAATACAAAGTAACTAATTCAATTAATTAAAGAAGAAAATGTAAAGGATGATTCTACTTCATTTTATTTAAGTTAAATTGAATATAAAACATGACAAACAATTTATGATCCTAAAGGAAACTTCTCTCCAACTTAGTAGAACGAGAGAGATAAACAAACATTAAATTAAATAAGGATAAGCAGAAGATAATATTTGAAGGAAGTAAATGCATTTTATTCAAAGAAAACATCCTTTTATAACGAAATTTTTTAGTTGACAAACTTATAAGATTAAGTAGCACCAAAACACTTATACACAAAACCATGTAAATGCTTGGCTAATAAGTGGATAAAAGCATTTCAAGCAAGAGAGAAAATTAAAACAATGCAAAAAAAGGTCACGGGGAGGCAATTTAGAAGGGAAAGTGGAATGATAGTCCATTTCCAAGGATGAGAAATCACTATGTGAAACGTTGCACCAAAGGCTACGATCATGCTTGCAATAAAAAAGAACAAGGGGATTAGGCCAATAATTAACTTCTTTGGCGAGGACTTCAGGAAAATCTTCTTCCGAGTAACATGCAGTGAGGATGCCCGAGAAAATCAGCAGAAGTAGTGGAAGAAAAGAGAGCAAGCACATTTGATAAATGAAAGAAGGTTCATGCAATTAACCCCTCCAGTGCCGGTACCACCTGGTATAGTAAAAACTACGGCAAAAACTATTGTGATTATGAGTGCAACAATAAATGAACATGAATTAGTAGTGTCCTTCATCCATTGTTCTCCATCTTGGATTAATTTCTTATGATCTTCAACAAACACTTCTATAGGTGTTTTGTTGTGTTAAACATTGAAAGGAACAAACACAACATAATTGTACATATTTGTACATATTTGTACATATGAGTGCCCATGATCTTTGGTGGGTGGTGAGGTTAGATCAACACATAAAATAATGGAGCAATAAAATTTCATAAAAGGTAGAGTTAGGATGTAACATCCCAAAAAAAAATTCACACAAGAACTTATGATATGTATATGTTGTTATATGCAAATATGTATGTATGAGAGTATACGTATAAACTTTTCCAAAAATGGGACTAATATGTAATTAAAAGTTTGTGTATATATATATATATATTTGGGCACATGATTGTTCATATTTGATAGTTGTGTTGATTGTAGGAGAGAGAGATTTATATATTGATGTATGTGTATGAAGGTCTGCGGAGTGTTTGTGTGAAGAGTTGGATGAAAACTTTGATGGATTCAAGAAACTGAAACAAGAGAATCACGTTGCGGCGTAGAAGGATTACCTCGTGGCGTAGAAAGGGAAATTAGGGAGCAAAATAGGTGAATTACGCCACGACGCGACGAGACAGAAAGTCTGCGCTGCAACGTGGTTAGGATAACGCCACGTTGTAGAAAGTCTGAAACTTTATGCAGCGACGTAGATGGAACCATGCTGCGGCATCGATGCGGGAATTCACAAAAAATTAAAGATTTTAAAATGTCGAATATGTCCCAAATTCAAAAATTTTATAAATACTAACCCTCCCTTGTTCTTTTAAACATGACAGACACGAGAAAAAGAAAGAAGAAGAGAAAAGAGAAGAAGAGAAAGGAGAGGGAAGAGAGAGAAAGCTTTAGGCTTCCGTGAATCGTCTAATCGATGTATTATGTGAATATGGTTTAGGGTTTTATTGGATTTGGACTATATCACTTGGGATTTGTTGGATTGAAACCCGTGTGTGGATTTGTCATAAGGTTTGTAGAATTTATCACATATTTGAAATAAGAACGTAGAAATTGGAGCATTTATGGGTGATGAGAATTGGGTCATGCGAAGTGTGGACTTTTGGCGTAGACTTGGGCATGGTCTATGAATGTTGACGCCCATGTCCGGATTTGAGAAACATTAAACATAGTTATGTGTGTTTTAGAGATATTGGTACATTTTGTGCATAATTATGACTTGGAAGTAGATGTCCGCATATATGTGTGTGTTTTGTGTGAATAATGTCATGTTAGGTGTTTCCGTGAGTGAGGAGGAACCTAAGGGAAAACTCTCGTATTTAACTTTTCATTTCACTCTCACTTTGAGAGAGGTTTTCTTCTCTATACTTAGAGATTCGATTACAAGTTTATTTATAGATTTCCTAGGATGTACCTAACATTAACAAAACATGTATCTAAACAATTATATTGAAATGCCAAATACATGAAAATCTATGGATGTATCTCACAAATTGTCTTTTCATATTTCAAAACGTATCTAGCCTTTTAATCGTAGCAACTCTATAGATGTCAAAGGACTAATGAATCTAATCGGACCACTTAATTTAAAAGGATTATTGTACTTATTTTTTTATAACTTAAAAAATCTTATAAAGGTCAAAGTTAGAAATTAAATAAGATGACTCAATTTACCTTAGAAAATTTGGGACCACTTATTTAAAATGACTATTATTTCATTTTTATATAACCTAACAAAACTTCTTAAGGAGGCCAAATTTTACAATACATAACTTTATACATATAAATTAGATATAGACTTAACCTAATCTATTTAATGATTTTTTCCAAGTTAACATGGCTTCATCCCTGCTAGGGCCTTTTCAGGGCCTAAGGTAACTTGCAAATGATAGTAATGTGGTATGCGAGACTCACATTAATTAGTATTTTTTTTTAAATGAGAACATAATGATATCTTTTAGTTAATTTGGCAAAACCATCAAACCTTTGAATTTGCACAGGTTTTACTTTGCTTCGTGTCAGTGGTTTCGTCTCCAGTTATGCTGATCACCTAATCGCAAGTTTGATCATCTTCCCCTTGGCTTTGCCGAGCAAAAATTTCACTTCCATTTATTACGAGGGTCTCACTCTGTTCACAAGGAATATGCTTATTTGTGGGCATTTTTATAGGAGTGCGGCAGTTCTCAACTATTTCTAGGGATTTGAGAAGGCTAATTGAGACAATCAATAGAAAGAATTTTTAATTCGTGTTATTGGAAAGCAATGCCCTTATTCCTCAGCATGTGATATTATGTAGGATTTTTTTATTCTTCTTTGAGTGAAACCAAAGGAAAGTTGATGCAATCATAACTAGCTACTTTCCATCTCTAATGGTTCGTTATTCTTTATTCTTCGTCTCTGTTAATTTTCTTTCCTGTTCTTCCCTTTTTTTTTTATATTCTTCACTTGCACTGTTATGAGATGCCAATTATTTACATGTGAAAATGGTCTCCTCAAAAATTTACGTTCAATAATTAATTAAATTTTTTCCTTAATGTAAAATGCCAATATATATAGTACCGGAGTTACAAGTTTGGTGACATAAAGTTTAAGTTAAAAAGAAATTGTAGAAATACCTGCTCTGTTTTATTCTGTTTTTGATACAAGTGCTATAATCATCTTCAATAATTAATTGATTATACTTGAATAAATTTGTCTTAGCTATATGTTTGCATAAAATATTGCCAATTAAAAATATGCTTTTCTATTGTTTTGATCATGAAACCAGAGAGAGAGAAAAATCATCAGCCCTGCTTTATGAAATCTCAAATTGGCAAAGATTAAACACAAATTAAGTAGCTAAATGACTTTTATGTCCCATTTGTTTTGGCTTCTTCAAGTAGAGCTTATAGGAGTAGATCTTATTTCAATAGATTTTCTGAAAATAAAGCTCTTTTATTAAAAAGTTATTGGTTGTTTGGTTTGACAAATATAGAAGTATTTCTTATAATTAAATTAAGAAAAGAGAGTTTTCTTATAAGGAAAGAATAAGATAAAACTTTTGAAATTAAATCAGGATATCTTTGATATTTCAAAACTTAAAAAAGAAAAACTCAAAAAAGACTTCTTATAGACATTATAAAACAACCTTTTTAATCACTGATAAGCTTTTTTTATATGATAATCAATGACATAGAAAAAAGTTAGAAAAGCTTTCAACATTAAAAAAGCTCTTTTAGATAGTAGAGAAGTCCAAACAAACACGTTGTTAGTAAGATTGGTAGCCCATTTCATTCTAATTGATTTAACAACTTTTAGGCGTAGCCACATAGAGAGACCATAAAATCTCAAATTGCTTAGTTAGAAAGAATTGAATGGCTATATAAGTAGTATTTATTCCTAATCAGAATTACTGTAACATATATATGTGTGGGAGAAGGCAGCAGATAATGTAACTCAATGAAACTAACAGAAAGAAATGACTAGAATTAAAAAAGATAAGTAAACAACTGTAATTAGAATTTTTATTTATTAAACAAGGGCAATTTTTCTCTACATGAGAATACAGCCTTACTTTTTTCCTTGAAAAATTCTTGGTCTATAAGTGGATGAGAACATGTCAATCAACAGAGGAAACTGCAACGATGCAAATAAGGTCACTGGAATACAACCAAGTAAGGCAATTGGAATAATAATCCACTTCGATGGGTGAGAAAGAACTAAGCAAATGGTTGAACCAAATGACACAATCATGCTTGCAATAGAAAAGAACATAGTAATAAGGCCAATAATTAGCTTCCTTGGCAAGGAGACTAGAAAATCTTCTTGTGAGTAACGTGAAGTGAGAATGCCCAAAAACATCAGCAAAGAAGTAGTTGAAGAAATGAGTCCAAGAGCATCTGATATTGCAAAAATTAAGAATGATGGTTCGTGCAAGAAATTGGGAGTCCCTGTAGCTCCGTTCCCTCCTGGTACAGTGAAAGCTGCGGCAAACACTACTGTAATTATCAGTGCAGCTACAACTGTGCATGACTGAGCAGTGTCCTTCATCCATTTTTCACCTTCTTTAACCAGATTCTCGTGGCTTTTGGTAAACATTTCCCAAGGCGTTTTGTTGGAAGCATTTTTCTGTTCTTGGAAGGTTGGATGGACATTACTTTCAACAGCCTGAAAATGAAAAGTTAGCGTAAAGCATGAGAAGTTGCAAATATAAATGAAAGTTACGAAAAAAAGTTAGAATGTTATCGGATGATTATAAGATAAAGAGAAAAATGTATAGAAAGAAAGAAACAAGAAAAATATCAGATTTTTCTGAAACCCACCATAGCACAACATTTTCAAAATCTTCTAAGCCTACGGAAGCCATTTCCATTTTGATGGTGAACGAAAGTTCAGTATCTTTATGGTAGATGTAGATAGATATGAAGCTTGATAAGATCAAGGCATTTATGGCAAAAAAATTCCAAGCAAATAACCATTCTCAAGGAGTATTTATGATCACAAATTAAATTATAGTAATGATTTGTTGCATGGTTAGAATTAAATGATATGTGTAGAGATATATCACCTTGAACCATTGTAACTCCCTCTGCATTTGCAATGCTGCACCAGGGACATCATTTGAAGGTACCAAACTCGCAGCTACA
>JANLJB010030144.1:987-20786 GCA_026212285.1 Bursera cuneata | reverse complement strand
AACATACATTATTATTTTTAATATTTTATATAATTTGATTTTGGTCTTTAAAAATTAATTCTTTTAAAATACCGGATCAAGAAAATTTAGGATATATTGATGTACCACATAATTATATTTATAGATACACATATCCGACTATAAATAAAAATGTGAATTACATAGTTATATTATTTGATATATAAGTTTTCCCTTCAAGATAATATACATATCCTAGTCCTAAAAACAAGTACATATGAGACAATCGAAGTCTTATTTACTAATATTATGAGGCCCTTTGGTACGTTGTGATTAATAATGTTTGGTAGAAATTCGAATATTTACCTAAACCAATTAAACATCAATGTAGTACTTATACCAACCAAAGAGTTTGGAATGCTTCAAGATATGCAAGGCATTTAGGTGGTGCAGTTGGAGAGGTTGGCGTGATTTTCAAGTACAAAAAGCGTATAAATTAATAAATTGTTTCAGGAAAATATATACCAGATAAGATCAATAATAATCAATACAAACATTCACCATGCATGTCATCTATTTACATCATCCATCATGCATTTACTAGATGTTGTGGTGTTCCAAAATTATAATAACAATAATCATGAAATTATGAGTAATAATTCAAGGATCCGCAAATTATATATCTGCTCGCTTTTCCCAATCATCTGATTTATATAAGAATGTTGTATCATCTTATTATTTATGATTAATTGGCGGTTAATCAAATGAAAAAGAAGTTAAAAATGAAACAAACTAATCTTATGTTTCAATACTCAAAATTAATTATTTTCATTCACCTAAAAGCAAATCATATTACGAAAGAAGTATTAGGGGCTGTTTTTTTTTTTTCCTTAAAAATCTAAGCAAGTAAACTGAAGTCTAAGTATATATAAATCTAAATGATATTTTTTTTTTTAATTTCAACATCTGAATTAAAATATTTGAAACTAGTATTTTTATACATCTATCTTAGTTGATGTTGTTTTCACTTATGTAATTGTATTTATTAACACTTACGTATTAAATTTTTTTATAAATCAATATTTTTGATAAATTAATAATAAAGTCTTTAAATATTTAAATAATTAAATTTAAAAATTTTTGAAGGCCACTTTGCGGTATTGTGCCAATTCCAGTTTTGAAGAAGGGCATACTTGTTTCATAGCTTTCAACTGAGCAGCAGACCCAATGCAGCTTAAATAAGCCGACGTTAATAGCAAAGAGCCTAAGCTTAGCCAAAAAAGGATATACAGGCATGGGAAGACATGATCCAAAACAAGGATAAGCATTATACATCATATTTGAATATATCAATCATTTTTTTTAAATATTAAAATAATAATTTATATGTATAATTATTTAAATATATATTATTTTTTTTTAAGTTAGACAAATGAGTCATAATTGAATTCTATAAGAATATATTTAAAAGAATTATGAATGACAAAAAATTTTCAAATTTTAGCATTCAAATAAAAACGAGTAATTATCAATCACCAACCCTACCTTTTGCTTAAATTTTACTCATATGAAATATTTACCCTTTTTCTTTTTCACCATCCCTAAGTTTTCAAAAAATCTCTTCTCATATCAATTAACAGCAGATGGAAGGGTAAATTGTTATTTCTTAATTGTCTTCTTGTAATACCCCTATTTGTCTTCTTATATTTCTTAATATTAAAAAATTAATAACCCTCTGTAGTTAGATATTATTAAATATCCCTTAATAGGTTTCATAAATCCTCATAAAATCCCCTACTAATGTAGAAAATGTTTCTATTAATCATGGGAGCTAATCGATCGATTCTTTAACAAACTCAGGAGTGGTAAGTGTTATTTAGCATAGATGTAAACTTGATATTTCAATGAAAAATAAATTAGCAAGAAGTTTTGTGATAATTAAGATGAAATTTGGGGGTGATGCTATAATAACGCCTAATCACAGGGGGTCTAAATTTTTTTCAAATAATTATGTTATGAAATATTAATAACTTAATAAAGATAAAATATGAATAAATATGTAAATATAAAAATAAATAAAAACCATCCGATTATAATATTTGAAAAAAAATAATATTGTCAATAAAATATTATTTTACAAGTAAAAAAAATTAGTCACCATCTCTAAATATGAATAAAACACCATTTATATATTATAACTCTTAGTCGAAATGTTGGTATTTATTCCAATGGTAATTTGGTCATTTGACTCAATTTTATATTTTAAAAATTAGTCTCTTTTCATATTTGTTAGTAGTGGTAAAATAGTAAAATTATTAGAATATGAGGGCCAACAAATGTTGACTAACAGAAAAGGACCTGAGAAGATATTTTTTAAAGACTTATGGATGGTGGAAAAGAAAAAAAGATAAAAGTATCGTATCAGTGAAATTGAAATAAAAGGTATGAGTGATAATTTATAATTACTCAAATAAAAACTAAAAGTTTTATTTTTTTCTATTCATATGAAATTGTATAAAAATGCGTACTAAACTCAAAATATAAACACACTAAAATTTATGAATGACTGAGAATTAATCAAATTCAAACTTCATATAAAAAAATGAGTACCACTTTCATAAACAGGAAATTTTGTTGATCCCCTAGTTAAAGTTTGAAAAAATACTTAATCCCAAATTTTTATTAAACTAATATTTATCTTTTAAAAATTAATATTTATCCTTTAGATTTTTAGATTTTTTGAGAATAAATGGTACTTTGTTTAGAAATTAGTGCCAATTTTTTAAAAAATATATTAATTTAATAAAAATTTAAAATTAAATATTTTTTTAAAATTAAAAAGAAAAGGGGTCAGAGAAAATATCTCCTTCCATAAAGGAAGCACCGTACTCTCATTAATTCAAGGAAGGTAGGTGCCAGTGAGACTCCTACTACGTGGACGGCAACCTCGAAAGAATCCCACGTTGACCACTTGTCCCTTGCCCTTTCACCAAAATTAATTGAAATTTCAGCCTCCAAATACATGCCAAGACACAGGATACCATTATCACATGACAAGGTTCATTGCCCCATTTTCTCTTCCTTCATTGAATGATAGGAAATTGAAGGCAAAAATTATTTTTATCTTTTATGAGGCTTATTAAAATCTTACAAATCCATCTCTGGTTTTTGAAACATTTTTTACCTCCCTTATCGTTAGTGAAATTAGTGTATTTTGTCAGATTTTGATTATTCATTTTTGACTATTTAACACTTGGGTAGTTTAACATGTGCCTTAAAGGGTATCTTAAAGAATTCATTATCTTTATATTTTTATTATTATATATGAGATTTCCAGAACCCTTAAAGAATGTGTCTAGAATGTACTCTTATTTCTAAGCTAAGGGGTTAGGTTATTATGTGATCCGAAAATAATTATAAAAATTTAAAACACAATCTTAAAATTTATATTATTTTTTAATTTTGATTTTGTATAAAGAATATACATATTTTAGAGCGATACACGTTCTAAAATTTATCTTAAATTATGTATCCAACATCCCCAAATGACATAGCAGAAGAACAAAACTAGCTAATCATTCATTAAATCATCAATCATCTACTTAAAACTCATTAATTAAATACAAATTATTTGAGATATAAAATTTATAATAAAATTTGAGATGAATATTATTGGAGGACTTATATTCTACATATATCATAGCTCTCAACACCAATAAAGACATTAACTAACAATTGAGTGGTCCTTCTAAAAATTAATAATGGCATGGATCTACTGGCAAATAAACAAAAATTTCACTATCCAAACACACGTAACTAGCTTATCGTTATGACCCTTTAACTCTAATTTTCTCTTTGGGTAAATCTTACTTTGGTTTCCCAGTGTCATTTCTTGCTCTACTATATATATATATATATAACAATTATAACTTCTTTCCCACTGAAAAAAATGGTGGCCTGCTTCTTTGTTCCAAATAAAGAGTTCAAGTTGATTTTTTCGACCGTTTTCTAAACATTTAACTTTAGAATATTTTTGCTTTTTCTTATGGGTATATATAGAAAAATCTAATTGAATTCTCTACCAGCTTTGCGCAGAAGAGGAAACAATTGCATGTGCCTAGCCATAAATACTACAACAAACTTGACTTATAGAGTCTCGAAACTGCTCACTTAATTACTAGTCTAATAACCTTTTGGGACTAGGCTTGTGCATCATTTAAATTAATTAAGACCCAATTTTGTTGATAATTAAAATATAAAACAAAAAAGTCGCGTGATTATAATTTTTATAGGACGAATGCATAGATGATGTGATAAACTTGATGTTTAGAAATTAAAAAAAAAAAATCAATTAAGGACTGAAAGAAAATCAAGAGGGATCCTCCACAACAATGTTAAACAAGTACCAATTTAGGAAAAAAAGAAGATTAGTATCATTGACATATGAATTATATTAACAATATGGAAAGTAAGAATTTATAACACTAAATGGTGTATTGAATGAAACATTAAACAGTGAAGGTAACATTTTTCTGATATATATTTTTTGCTTGTATTTATACCAATTCACTACTGTAGATCGAAGATCCAAAATCATTAATATATATGCATAGTAATGTTCCCTATAAATCCTCAAGTATAGGTTGATGTATTGTTTACCTTTTCAAGATGTCAATCCAATTAATTCAATGATTATCAAGAAAATGTGAATAACTTATAACCTTCTTGCTAACTCAACCTAGCTATTATTTCCTATACCAACAAATAAGTGCAATGGCTAGTGAGAAGCTAGTTCTACAGTGTCATAATGAATGATGATGTTGAGTGTGTGTCCTACAATTAATATGAAAATGGAAATGTTTCACCTTACAATGCTTATGTTTAAATAATAATAATAGTAATAATAATCATAATAACAAAAAAGCGTATGATTTTATATTTATACCCAGTTTCAGCTTTAGCTTTTTCTTCCACTAACAAGCTGCAGAAGCACTTGGACCTGTCAGTCATTTAGTTGGCAGTTGGAGTAGTTGGAGAAGAACAAATATTTGCATTAAGACTATGCATGATTATCAAAATTATACTTTAAATGATCCATGTGAACTTTCGACACCGCCACTATACATCTAAAAAGAGTTAAAACAAACAAACAAAGAAACCCTAGTAGCGATTACTGATCTCACTCTCACTTTTATCTTCCTCTGCAAATATATTTATGGAAGCATTGATTGTAAATCTAATGGCAGCTGTAATTGCATTACTAGCTCTCTAGTTTCTCTTATCAATATAGCGAAAGGACAATTGTTGACCATTTCTTTTTTTTTTTTAATTATTATTAACAAGTTAGAATATTTAAAAATAAGATAAAAGAGAATCTCGGTCCTTCTTTCGTTCTATATATTCTCGTCTCTCGTACTAAAACCTGTGCAAGTTTTGGCTACCTAGCTGTCATTTTGCTTAGAAAACCTGTTATTCAACGGTGAATTTTCATAAATCGTACTATAAAGCCTGCAAGCTAGAATATATATCTTCACTTGTATCTTTGCTTCTTACTAAACTATAGCATTCGTTTGGTGACCTTCATCAATCTTACTGTAACGCTAGCCCTTCTTCTATTTGTCTTGTATTATTGTATATTGGCTTGCAACAAGTATAGTATGGAGATAGAGCAGGTCAATAATGGAGGTAATGATGGTTGCAAGGCGGATCCTGAGGTAGATTTTTGTAGAGTTAGAGGTGTCGCAGCCATGTACTTGGCCTGGGAAGATCTGATGGTGGTGCTGCCAAACTTTGGCGATGCACCTACTAGAAGATTGCTTAATGGGCTCACTGGCTATGCTGAACCTGGGCAACTCATGGCTATTATGGGTCCTTCTGGTTCTGGGAAATCCACCTTGCTTGATGCATTAGCAGGTTAGTCTCCAATCCTCTCTTCTCTCAAATCTTTTTAAAACTCTAACGTACATAATGACGTGATACAACTAATAAACCTAAAATCTTATGATATATTATGATATACTATTATTTTTTGTTTTTTTTGTGTTCTTCTGTATAATGTAGATTAATCCTACGATCGTATGCCATAATATTCTGTAAGAGTTTATTAAAGTTATTCTCATTCATGATCAAATGTGTTTTTACAATTGTGGATGATTCTTAGGAAGGAACAGTCTCCTTTTGTGGCATGTCCTCTCCAAAATAGGTACCTGACTGAGACATAATAAACGCCAAGAGACATGTTCGGTGTACATAATGCTACACTGTGAACCCAAGGGCGCGGGCGCTTTTATGACAAACTTGGGTAATAGGAAGCCAAAACCAGACTCTCTGTCTTGGCAAAACCTGAAAGTTTATGGTAGTTGCATTGATATTAATGGCTAATTTCAACTAGTAGTATAAAAGCTGGTGAAAAGTCTATAATCGCATAACTAAAATCAAGTTTGTTTGTCTGAAAAGATCGTTTAGATTTAATGTTTAAACTTATGTCAGAATTTTATTTTATTTTATTTATTTTTTATTTTATAGAAAGCACTTTAGAGTGGAAGTTCTTTTTTTAAACGTCAAGGGTGCAACTTTACTTCTTCTCAACGTCAAGAAATAAATTTATGTTTCCTGATAAAGCGAGTTGTCTAGTTGAATAAGATGGCGCACACTGAACTTTGGACGACAGCATTCACTCCCATAATAGAAACTTCTCATTTCATTATTCATCATCACCAACTACCCAACAAGCTGTAATACTCGAATTCCATTTAGGAAAAAAGTAGACCACATCAAGATTTGTGATGTAGTTTATATAAATAACTGTAAGTTGACATTTAGATTCTTTTTTTTTTTTTAATTTTTTAAAATATTATTCATTATTTATCATAAATTTCAAGTTCTTCTAAAACAAAATAAATTATAATCTTTCAAGTTATTACAAAAAAAAAAAAAAAAAACACAAAAATTAAATCTAGATAGCAACTTATAATTGTATTAGTTCATCACATCATAACAAATATACCTTACAGTTTCTCGTTCCGAAGAAATTATAACATTAAAAACTCCAGAAACTTGGATTGAATTTAAAGGGTTTTAGGTCTCTCTAAATTCTGTATTTCCTCTTTCGGTTAATTAACATAAAAGTTGGTTTATTAATTAACAGACCAACTTTCTCATCTGTGATCATCTACACAGGACATGTTGTGATTGTTGCATTATATATATATATGTGTATGTATATATATATATATATACCATTATTAGTTTTTACCTTACTGGGTAATTGCAAATTGTCAAGCGATGTTGCGTTAAGAGAGTATTGTTTGAACTTGCTGCAGGTAGACTCTCAGGAAATGTTGTAATGACTGGGAATGTCCTTCTTAATGGGAAGAAGAGAAGGCTAGAGTATGGTGATGTTGTAAGTAATTACTTGTATACTCTGCTTAACATTTTCATGGATAGGAGTAAAACCAAAGTCAAATATTACTTGATTTCAAGTATTTACATTGCAATGGGAACCTAACAGCATTTTGATTTATCAAAGACAAGCCAATGTTATGTACAAACTTGAAAATCTTGGCAGGGACTTACATAGGATAAGCATTTCATTGTCACACTTGTAAATTAAACGTGTCATCAACATGACTTTAGTTCTTTGATTGAGGTCATTTTGATGAAGTTACTTGATGAAACGTTTGAAAATTTCTTCGTGACAATCATGCCCTTGCATCTCCTTGCGTTGCTGATGCAATTTCAGGCTTATGTAACTCAAGAAAATGTGCTGCTGGGAACTCTAACAATAAGAGAAACCATAACTTACTCAGCTCATTTGAGACTCGCAAGCACTCTGACCAAAGAAGAGGTTGCTGGCATTGTCGAAGGAACAATCATGGAATTGGGTCTCCAAGACTGCGCTGATCGGCTGATCGGAAACTGGCATTTGAGGGGTATTAGTGGTGGGGAGAAAAAGAGACTGAGCATTGCACTCGAAATTCTAACAAAACCTCGTCTGTTGTTTCTTGATGAACCCACCAGCGGCCTAGACAGTGCCTCAGCTTTTTTCGTGGTTAAAATTCTTAAGAATATTGCGCATGATGGTAGAACAGTTATCTCTGCAATCCATCAGCCAAGTAGTGAAGTCTTTGCACTCTTCGATGACCTCTTTCTACTATCTGGTGGTGAAACTGTTTATTTTGGGGAAGCAAAATTAACTGCAGAGGTATGAAAAAATACATCTTGTAAGCGTTAACTTAACAGTTCAAGTATCTCATCATGGCATTACATTGTTTTCTCAGTTATTATATCAAACCAAAATCTAAAATCTCAGCTATGTTTAACATAATATTTTGCCGGTGGGAATTTAGAGATTACAATATTTTCATGGAAATAACGGAATTCTAAATCAATCTGGTCCTAGTCTAATATATAGTATTTATTTTGCAGTTCTTCGCTGAAGCAGGATTTCCATGCCCAACTCGAAGAAATCCTTCTGATCACTTTCTTCGATGTATTAATTCAGACTTTGATATTATCACAGAGGTTTTGATGGAATCTCAAAGAATATGTGTATGTATGTGGTTGCATTATTCACTCATACAATTTCCCATGAATCATTGCATAGATATTTACTTTCTTCCAATTTTAAACTAGCAGTCACCTGTAGTATCCAATTACAAGCATTATTATATTAAGTGCAGCAAACCTACTTTTTCTCCAAGATCCTATTGCTTGAAAAACATGATCTCTTCCACACCAAAAAAATAAAAAAACAAATCAAAGCTGCTAACTTTCTCCTACGGAATCATTATTCTGTGAGAAGCTTAAAAATTATTTCAACTTGAGGTCTTTCGATATTATGAATTACTAAAGCATTCCTTTAGTTTATATTTTCCACTTCCAATCCTCCAACTCGAATTTTGATTGTCATTTCAGAAAATTTATACTTTCTATTACTTCAGGACATTCAAAACCCGTTAGATCCTTTGAGAAACTTACCAACGGCAGAGATCAAAGCTATTCTCATCAGGAAATACAGGTGCTCAAAGTATGCAGCAAAGGCAAGGGATAGAATTCAAAGGATTTCAACTATTGTATGCATCTCTACTCCGAGTTTCAATTATTAATTTAATTAAACTCTAGCCTTACTTATCTTCAACTATTGGTCCAGTGCTCATGTTGATCTCTTTTTTATTTTAACTAAGATGTAGTCTAATAAATAAAGACAATTGAAAATGATAGGGTCATAAAAATAAATGCCCTTCCAGAAATTTTATGCAGACATCCTGGAAGATATTCTAGTGACAGTCTATCCAACTCATTTCCTTCTCATAGTTATACATCAGGTATCAACGAAAATCAGAAATTTTCAATGCACATTAATAGTTCATGAGCATGTACTGCAGGAAGGGCTTCTATTTGAAAGAAAGCATGGGAGTGAAGCAAACTGGTGGAAGCAACTCTCAACATTGACACGGAGGTCTATGAAGAACATGTCTAGAGATTTAGGGTACTATTGGCTAAGGATAGCAATCTACATAGCCTTGTCCATCTGTGTTGGTACCATCTTTTTTGATATTGGAACAAGTTATACCGCAATCCTGGCACGAGGTTCTTGCAGTGCGTTTATATCTGGTTTCATGACATTCATGTCCATTGGAGGCTTCCCATGCTTCATTGAAGAAATGAAGGTAAAAAACTCGGACTAAGAGAAACGTATCTCAACAAAGTGTTAAGTCACTTAAAGATGGCAACAACGGTTTTAAGCTTTCACCAACTTATTTTCAACTTCTCTTCTAAAACAGGTTTTTTATCAAGAACGGCTTAACGGGCACTATGGGATTGCCGTATATATTCTATCCAATTTCCTATCATCATTCCCTTTCTTGACTATGATGTCCCTATCAACTTCATCAATTACTTATTACATGGTGAAATTTAGGCCAGGAATTTCACATTTTATCTATGTCTGCCTCGATCTTATCGCCTCCATTTCAGTTGTAGAGAGCTGCATGATGATGATAGCTTCAATGGTTCCCAACTTTATGATGGGAATCATTGTAGGAAGCGGATATCTAGTAAGAAAAATAACATCACCAATTTCTTATGAGATCTTCCTTAAGCTTATTGTAATTACCAATAACAATTCTTGTAAACAGGGAATCATGATGATGACATCAGGATTCTTCCGGTTGCTTCCTGATCTACCCAATGTTTTCTGGCGTTACCCAGTTTCTTATGTCAACCATGGTTCATGGGCATTACAGGTAAAATTCTTGGAATTTACTTCGTCCTCTACTTATTTAATCAGAATGCCCCCAAAAAAAACCAACAAAAGTTTACAAAAAGAAAATTTTGAGTTATATAAGTAGAACTAGTTTTTGGAGGAAAAATGGTGCAAGTATAAAGAAATGGGATACATCATTTTCCTTCTCTAGCATCATACATAAAGACTCAACCGGAAAAGAATGAAATAGTATAGCAGCAAGAATTGGGTGAAGGCACTGAATATAATATCAAAATAGTGGACCTTCAATGAAAATAATATCAAAATAGTGGAACTCACAGTTGGTGCATTGTAAAATGCAGGGAGCTTTCAAGAACGACATGATTGGACTTGAGTTTGAATCTTTAGAAGGTGACGGGCCAAAAATGAAAGGCGAGGAGATCCTCAAAACCAAGCTCGGCATCAACCTGGACCATTCAAAGTGGTGGGACTTAGTTGCTGTTATAGCAATTCTCATATCATATAGACTTCTATTCTTTGGTATTCTTAAGTTCAGAGAAAGAGCTTCACCTATGTTTCGAATGCTTTATGCCAAGAGAACCCTCCAACACCTTAAGAAACGACCATCCTTCAGGAAAATGCCGTCCTTCCCTTCAAGGAGGCATCAAGTTCAGCATTCACTTTCTTCTCAAGAGGGTCTCAACTCTCCAATTCACTAGAGGCATCAACAAATTCTTCATTGAAATAACTAGCATCTGTTTGGATCTCAGATATAAAATATTTGAAAAGTATAAAATTTAGTATTACCAATTGATACACAGTAACTCTTATACAATTAATCAGAACAATCATAAAAAGATGTTTATGGGAGTTCTTTGTAATTTGATATGCACATATCGTTTGCAATCTGGATGAGACAAATTGCCTTAAATAATATGAAAAGTGTGCCCTAGACAGATGAAAACAATTCATAATCAGCTAGTCTTTTACTCATTTTACCTTTTCTTCTATCAGGCTTTTTGCCCAAAGCCAAGTAAAATAAGAATATAGATGCCAAGTTCACCACACACAACTATTTCGTGGGATAAATTTGCTTTTGGTCGACTGCGGACAACCAGCTTACAACATAGTCAGGAAAATGGGAGAAGTTAAGTAACACAATGGATTTTTATAGTAAATCCATATGCTTGTGTTTCTTCACCACAATTTAATTCTAAATGCTTATTCAACAAATGCATGCGTCATGTTCTCAAATATGAGATATGAATTTGACTTAAGATATGTTTAAATGTTCTTTGAGTGGTTCACATGAACCTTGACAATTGACACAAAACAGGACCCTTTTCTTTGAAAAAATAAATAAATAATCATCATATTAGTCTGCAGGATGCAAAGCACTCCTCCACAAGGATCAGGCAAACCTTGGGTTATAGCATACAAGCATGACCCTAAGGAATTGATTGCATCCAATAAGAGTCAAATCTTAGACCCAATACCTCTTAGGTACAAAAGTCAAGTGACTATATGTTGAAGACCAAATCTCCACAAACCAATATTCAGAACAATTCTAAAGAAAATTCCAGAATACTATTGAAAGGATGAGCTTCGAGGGTCATCCAACCTCCATACAATTCTGTTTACAATATTCTGCATGCCTCCCTCCACACTCACTCTGCCCTTTTTGTTATCTCCTAACTAACTCTTAAAAGTAAAATCCTAGACAGCCCTCACAATTAATCCTAATTTACGTAGCTGCCCTTGAGGCACTAGATAGCACAGGCCTATTCCTCCTAATATAATGTTGCTGCAACGGGTTCCCAACACTATACCACTTCGCCAACCCCTCAAGGGTTAAAATATAAAGCCAATTTGATCAAAGGGTAGTGTTTCAAAAGCCTAATTTGCCTATAGCCAAGCTTGTCAAAAGAAAGAAGCATAAATTTAGCAAATACACTGAAATCCAATTCAAGTTTGATTTTCTCATAAGAAGCTTTTTAATTGCATTCCTATATCATATCCTTAGCATGGCAAGCTACACTAAACCAATCTAGCGGTAGAGTACTCTAGAGTCTAGATGCACAACTTTATTATTTTACTTCAACAATAACATTTGGAACTAAATTTATATATCAAGTATATTGAAATTATATGTAAGAAAAACAAGGAAAAACTTTTCCTTCAAAAACACAAGATCAATCAAACAAATACATGCAGGAATTATGATTCAGTACATTAAAAATGCTCATTCACAAAACTTCAAAACTTTGTACAAAAGAAAAATATTGCACATACAGATTTGAAAACTTAAATGAAAAATTATGAGATCAGACTCTGTCACTCACTTGCAAATTCCAACTCTTTTGCTGCCTCTGCAACACCAGTTCTTATATACTAATTTCAACAAAGTGGTCACTGAGATTGAAACCTGCAAATTACCTGTCAACAGAAATAGAAATAAAATTGCTCAATTAGATAAAATCTTAAGAGATCCAAAGAGCTATGGGTCCCCTTCAAAGTGCCACAAATAATAAAAACCAGATGCAGCAAGCTGGAGCTCAGGAAGGATGTTAGTTTTAGAAGCAGAAGACAATGTCTTTATTTGGGTCTCTCACTGCCTGGAGGAACCTTAGTTCTTACAGAACATGCTGTGAGTTGAGATCATTCTCTTTGATTCAATGCTAACAAAGAAACACAGAAATAGCCAAGAACAATTCATCAGTTGCAAAAGTTGTTCAGAACAAAAGAAGGCTGTATCCTTGTTAGATTCAAAAGTGCAGCCAACAGTGTTTCTACATGTTTGCAAAAGTTTTTCAGAACAAAAGGAGGCTCTATCTTTTAGGGTCAAAAACTTAAGCTTTGAGAAACTAGAGCAAAATATCAATGATGTATGATTGCAGTCTCTTGTTAACCAAGGAAACAAAACAACCATCTGCACCAATCACTTCAAAACAAAAGCTTAGGACCAAAAAGAACCTATCTTCTTACTTCACAAACACATAAAGTTACTTAAACTACAATATTCCTAAAACAAAAACAAAACTTAAAAGTTCAAATGATGGATATGCCAAACATTCTGAAAATCTCGCTTTTATCCCATGTCCACAATTCCAGTGCAGCAGTAATAAAGCATAATAGTGTACTTGTATTTTTTGCCAAACAATATATGAAACCAATGACAGCAAAAGAACAAGAAATTTCATTAGATGTATGTAAAATACATATCAATATCTCAATGGCCTCATACTTTACAGTTAAGCAGAGAATAATAAACTCCATCTTTTTCTCTTCCCAAGATAATCCAAGTTTGCAGAACTCATCAATAAATTTGTTAGTCCTAATTTAACAGTAATCAAATTACAATAGATTGCTCAAGCCAGATCAATCTCCAAATATGCAGATACCCAATATAATACAAGGATAAAAGATACTGCTGTTGGCTACTGTTTCTTCTCACTGGACACATTCTTCTCATTGGACACACCATTTTCAACACGGCTGTCAAACCCATGATATGGAACTTCAGTCATGGGCTTGGGCATTGGACGCTCACCAAAGTCCTCGGGAAAGCATTCAAAATCAGGGCCAAAGTTGAACTTGACCACACAATTTGGTTGATTAGGAAGGGTATACATTGAAGCAGCAGGATAGTATCGACCACCGTATAAATCCTTGAAAGCAACCCCTTGGCATACCCCATTTTTGAAGAAAGATATCTCGCTTCCTGCATGGCAAAAACAATGCTTTGTACACTAAGTAAATTGTGCATATTAGGAATACCAAATACAAACAAAATAAGTAGGGAAGACGAGAGGTAATGTAAAACTCATCCACTAACTGCAGCATACACGAAATCACTTTTTCTATAAGAAACAATCATGTAAATTGATATGAAGGGGATATACAAAAAGGTGAACAATTGTCCAAAAAAACAAACATCAGGGATATAAATGAGGACAGCCAACAGCTCAAAAACAAATTATGTCAAAAACAAGATGCCACAACCACCGGAACTCTGTAAAAATTAAAAAACTTATCCCCAATTTACAATGTAACCAAATACCCCCTCACAATTTCAGTTGAGTGAAGAAGAAAGAAGTATCCTGAAATTCTTTTGAGACAAAATTCCAAATAAAAGCCAGAAAATTAACTCATCCCGCACGACATTCGTATCTTCTTTGCCCTTATCTTCAAAATCCTCACCCATCAAAGTGCAATTAACCCAAAAAAGTGCAACAAGAATAACTCGCAGTAAAATTTACTGATAAATAAATAAATTAACATTATTAACTCCATATTATATTTATTAAAATTAATTCAACAAACTTGTCCTTCAAAAGGAAAAAGGAATCAGCATTAAGTGACGAGACCATAAAAAGCATCAGTACTTCAACAAATAAAAAATATGGTATACCAACAACCGCAAGCAAACAAACGTGCAGATTTAAATGCGGATTTGTAGTTAACCTCGAACAAGTTCTACATCTAAACTATAGTTCTATGAAAATTTTATTTGAACATTCAGCTTATCAGCTTAATTTCATCCTCAATACTAGTCCCTGCAAAAATCAAACAGTTAAAACAAGGTTAACATTCACAAATCTATCAATGATATCAGAACCCAATGGCAGCATTTAATTCATCCAATTTCAAGAACATATTTAACTCATCAGAATAGAAAATTATGCAAACATTGTAAGTCTCACCCCTATTTCCTACATGAAAAGCAAAAACAAATAAAAGAAAAGTAATAACAGAAAATATTGAGTACATTACAATATACACACGTTCTATAACAACATCCACATCAAGATATCCTGCATATATGAGCATATACTAAATAATCACATAACAGAACCAACAGCAGATATGCCAATAACAAACTTACCAGGAACCACTTTAGGCGGATCCTCCTTGGCATCAGGTGCACAAACATACCTCTGCCCCTTATACCAAACAAAATGGGGTGGCTTAGGTGCAAATTGTCCTCCCTCTGGCAAATTGATATAAAACCCAATAACATCCCCCTCTTTATATCCTTCCTCCCCATAATTCTCCCTCAAGGCCTTATGCACCTTACTTCCATCAATATCCCGGTATCCAAAACTATTTCCATCATATCCAACAGGCGCCTGAAGGTCACCCTTCTCTGTAGACCACCCTAACCGCGTGTGCCCTGTCTCACCCAATTTCACCACCTTCATTCAAAATAACTTCTTATAAGTACACCTAATTTTAACAACCCAACAATAGAAGAGGTCTCAAAAAAAAATATTTAGGATTTGACCAATGAATAACAGAGTTGAACTCAACTCCAACTGGCACAAAGCCTTCATCTTCATCATATGAAAGAAAACTGAAAAATTATATCTTAATCAATTATGTCGTGATAGCGTTTCAAAAACCTAAAATTTTTTAGGTTAAATCATTCAAGTTTTAGTCCTGATCATAAATTCAACTTCCAATATTAAAAGATTCTAATTATTTGCTTTTAAATATGCATATATTTACACAGAGAAAAGTTGTTAGGAAGTCAATCAAACACTTTTTCAAGATTTCATATGCATAAGAAAAGCACACAAAGTGAAGTGAATCAGAAAACAAAAAACAAAAATACCTCTCAAAACATTACCTTAATTTCATAGTACCACGCTCCCTCTACGACCCCTCTAGTAGCCCTCACCATTCTATACCCTTTTGTGCTCCCAGCACTCATCCTATCTTCAGTCAGCTCCACTTTCTCTGCTTTGTAAACCTTCAAACAGATCACGCTATGTCAAAAACTTATTACCCAAAATACAATGCACAACACACAATAAAACAGCAGCATGGTATTTGCTTCTAACCTTTGATAAACAGATTTTCATATCTGGGTTATCATCCCCTTTGTCCGGAAATCTCGGAACCGGCGTTATCAACACAGTATCCTCAGTTGAAGCCTGATTCTGATTGTTCGTTTTGTTCTTCTTTTTCCCTTTCCTCGTCGACTTCGAAACCCAAACATTGTTATTCTTTTTCTTCGATTTTTTCACAGTTCCCGTCGCCGTAGCCGTCGTGGACAATGCTTTTACACTTGCTTTCGAGTCTACGCCGTTATTCCCAGCTGGGGTTTGCTGTTCCTCTTGCTGCTCTCTTGCTTGTTCTTCTTGTGTAGTCGTTAAAGAAGAGAGCTGCTTCTGTTTCTTCGGTGGAGGATCATCCTCGTCTTCTTCTTCCTCTTCGTCGTCGTTTTGGGTGGTGCCATTACGGTTACGTTTCGGGGACTTCTGAGTATCGTCCGAGGCAGTGGGATCGTCTTCAGAGAGAGAATCGGAAGCCATGGGCTCTGGAAGCGTCTCAGCTTCGTGTTCAAGTGCAGTGTCGTTTTGGGGTTCTGGTCCGGCATCTTGTTGGGATTCAGATGCTGCGTCGTTTTTGGGTTCTGGAGCGGCGTCGTTCTGGAGTTCAGAGGGTGGATTGGTGGGAGAAGAGGAGGGGGATTTGGGAGGGGAATGGTCGGTTTTGGTGGGTTGTTGGGCCGCTGATTCTTCGTCTTCTTCGTCTTTGTAAGTGGATTGGAGAGAGTCCATTTGGAAGGTTTCAATAGAGAGGATTTCTTTTTTCTCTTTTGTAGATAAAAAGGTTTTGTTAGGGTTTCGAATTGGAGACTGATACTGGTTTTCGGAGGGCAGCACACACCAGAGAAAGAGAGGAACAGTTGCCCAACCCAAGGATCTTTTTTTTTTAATATTTTACCTCATGAGAGAGAAGCGAATTTTTCTAAACATCCAGGGAGCTAAATGATAAATTAATTTAGACTTTGTCTATTATATATATATTATTTTAAGATTTTTTATTTGTAATTTAATTTAGTTATGATTAATCTTTTTGTTTACATTTAAGCAATTATAATTACATATTAAAGTGAAAAAAATAAAAAGATAAAATACTGTAAAATGATAAATTATTTCATTATTAAAAAGAAGTGCAAATATAAAAAATTAAAGAAATAATTACGACTATCTATCAATTTTGTTTCTTCCTTAATTAATTTTTGTTCTGACAAGTTGGAACTGTGACAGCCTTTGGGTCGGTTTTGAGTCTTTGACCGTTCTAGTTTTGGTTGTAGTTCCCAGTGGAACTGATGTAGAACCAACCCATTGTCATCCCTATACATATTCTTATAGAATTTTGAACACAACATGAGACAAATGTCCCTTTTATTATAGTGTTTTGAGAGAGCTATGCCTCAAGCATCATTTCCTTCTCAAATTTGCATAATCATCTTCCCTTGTACATGCAAATGGTCACAAGTCATTTCTATTCACATTACCATCATCATCAATAGAATCTTTGTGAGAAAAAATTGATGTTGCTCAAGCATTCAAAAAATAATGCAAAGGAAATAAAATATTTGAGAACTAAATAGTCTATTACTTACCTTGAGACAAACCTATTTAAATATTTATGAAACCTACTAGGATTTAGTAACCAACACTCAACTAATGAAGTCCTAATATAACAAAACTATCAACAAACTCATAATCTCTACAAACTAACCAACCTATTAATCGATTGGTTTAAAATCCTACATTGCCACACTTAAACCAAGCTCTAAAACATTTATAATGCCAAATTGGTCACTAAGCTTTACGAAACTATCTACTTTGAGGGACTTTGTAAAAATGTCCGCAACTTGAACTTCTGAAAAATAAAATCAATTATGATTTCATTGTCTTTCATCAAGTCACCAATGTAATGAAATCAAATGTCGATATGTTTGGTTCTACCATGAAAAGCTAGAGGATTTAACCAATGAGTTAATAGGTTAGTTAGTTTGCTAGGTGGTTGTGAGTTTGTTCGTGGTTTTTTTACATTAGAACTTTATTATTTGGGTATTAGTTATTCAATCCTACTAGGTTTTATAAATGCTTAAATAGGCTTGTCTCATATTATTTTTGATAAAATTAAACAATAGACTATTCAGTTCCCAAATGGTTTATTTTCTATATATTATTTTCTTAAATGCTTAAGCAGTATCACAATTGGTATCAGCACCAAGTGATTCAAATTATCACAGATGGCTAGGAACAATTCTCTAATTGGCCTCCAATTTTCAAAATTTGATGGAAAATCTAATTTCATGTTTAGGTAAGTTCATATGCAATTTTTGTTTGAGTATGATGACATGAGTTTTCTTGATCAACAGCTACAAATTAAGGTGTTGAAAAGAAAAAGTTGAATCCTATATTTGCCTTGATTCAATTTGGGAGACAAAAAAGAAGAGTCTCATATATCTCTTAAATTGCTTATCGGAGTATAAGATCATTTCAATAAGGTCAAATATCAAATCTAGTATTGTACTTGATGATTAATAATAATATATGACTAAAATTATCCCTATTTTTATTTGCTCGATCCTAATGTTGTTTAGATTAGATATATGCCCTACAACTAAAATATATTTATATAAACATAAACAATTATAAATAAATACAAGTTATTTTTATATACAAGTTATGCCCTAGGAATTAACAACTGCTTTGTTACATGTTCTCTGAATATTTCCATTAAACATCTTGAAGACAAGTTGAGAGTTCTCGATGTGTAATGTTTACAGAGGAAAAAAAAGAAGTGTACAACCTTTTCCATGATTTACATTATCATCTTCAGTAGAATAATAAATAATTGAGACATTCCTAAGCAAAAACAAGAACGAGAGAATATCATTTGCTAAAGAATTATTAAAGGTAAAGGCCACATGGATAAATGTGGAAATGAACTTCATCACGTACCACTTTCATACATTGAAATACCAGTATTTGGGTGAATCAGGAAAGGAAACCTGCATGAGAATTTTTTAACTGTACAAAATATACAGGGGGAAAAAGCAATAAGCCAGAGAAAGCTTTAACAGAGCAAATTATATTTTTCATGAACAATGCATCTCTAAAAAGAGCAAGGAAAATTAAATTATTAAAGCAGACCAAATAATCACTGTATTATCATTAATAACCCCAACTTTGGCACATATGATGACCTCATACATTTTCTTTGAATATTTCTTTTCAGGGACTACCTTCGAGCAGGCTTCCAGTGATTAAACGCCTTGAAAATTAAGTTGAGAGTTATTGATGAGTAATGTTTACAGAGAGAAAAAAGAGTACAACCTTTTCATGTTTAATCATTATCATCTTCAGTAGAATAATAAATAATTGAGACATTCTTAAGCAAAAAGAAGAACGAGAGAATATCATTTGCTGAAGAATTATTAAAAAGAAGGGCCACATGCATCAATGTGGAAATGAAATTCATCACGTACCACTTTCATACGTTGAAATGCAAGTATTTGGGTCAATCAGGAAAGAAAACCTGCATGAGAATTTTCATAACTATACAAAATATACAGGAGGAAAAGAAGCAATAAGCCAAAGAAAGCTTTAACAGACCAAATTATCTTTTACATAAATAAGTAGAAGGATACAAACCATTTGACTTCTAGTTTTTTTTATATTAATGCATAGTCTAAGGTAAACAATAATTTTAATGAAAACCTTTCCATCCAAAATGGAGAAAAAAAAAAAAAAACGAAGAACGATCCCTTATTTCTCTTTTCTCTCCTCTCTCCAATATAGAAAATTTAAATCCGATCTTTTAT
>JANLJB010030143.1:0-20785 GCA_026212285.1 Bursera cuneata | reverse complement strand
TAGGGGTCTATACTCCACCACACTATTTGTAGATTGGGTATTTAGTATTTTACACAAATTATAACATTTTTTTATTGAATTACCGGACCATACCCTCTTATGGCCGAGGGCAGGCAGGATAAGGTATGGTATTTCAATTTGACCAATATTTACCTTGAATTTTGACAAAATCTGACCATGTATTTTCTTTGTTTTTGAAGCTTATGTATACCATTTTTTATAAACTTTATACATGATTTAAAACATTTGGTGCTTGTTTGAAATTGTTTAAAGCTACAGTACTGCATAATTTTTATATCTAAATCTTATTAATGCAATTAATTTGTGTACTTACTTTCTATGGTAGTAAGAAAAGATACGATGCTTGATAACGCATTTTGTGAATAAAAGTAAAACGCATTACTTTCATTGCATGAACATTCATTATGTGTATTCAATTATAGATACACACTAAATAGACGAATAGAGATTTACCACATGTCCAGTTTAAATTTTTTTAAAATACATCATTGTAATGGTATATATGGTATGGCCAATATTTGTTTCCATTGTGCCCGACGCCTTACCATATCATGTTCGGTAACCCTCCCCCAATACCCAGACCACCAAAAAATGGTCATAATATCCGACCATACCAGATCGGAACCTGACGGGTAGGACGGGTAAAGGAGTGTATGGTGATACCATGCACAACCCTAATCATAACAATGGATTATTCAAAAGACAAAGAATGATACATAAATGGTATAAAAGTTCTTGCAAAAATAATATAAATTAATGGATCTAATTAAAAATTGACTTACTTTTATAAAATTTAGATATCGTATCTTATTGAGAATTTAACAATATTTATCAAATACCTCCGAAACTCAATGGACACTATCAGACGAGATCGGATATTAGTATCTAATGCTCGTCAAATACTGTGAAATGTTGTCAGACAATATCGAGCATATAAGACATCAAATAAAGGGTCATAACATTTAAATTTGTTATGTACAGGTTAAATCTCAAACATCATCCTTTGATTTGGTCCATTACTACAATTTTTTGTGTGATATATCTAGGCTTCCTTTCCATCTTGCTAATCACTAGGAACTTATTCATGCTGTTAATTACTCGTATAACTAGGCACAAATCAATCGCATGCATGCATAGCAAGCACTTCTCAGTTTGCAAAATAGTCGATTTCAGAGATGAGTGCTCGGTAGCTAGCTACATTACATATATTCAAAATTATAATATTACAGGGATTTATATTTCATTGCATGCTTTGATTATGATCAGATGGTGGTTATAGTAGATTTGAAGAGGTGAACAAGCTATTGTCGTGACAATGAAAGGGATACGATCGATAATGATTTTGAATCCTGCAAATAACTTTTCTGCAAAGTTCTATTAATTACTTCTCTAAAAGAGGAAAGTAAGAGTGAAGTTAATTGGTTGAAATTGGATTTATTAGTTTAATTTTTTTACGACCGAGAAAAGTTTATCATCTTAAAATTTGGTGTAATATATGTCAATTATTATTGGATGAAAACATACTTATATGTAGGATTAATTATTTTAATTATTATTATAAATGAATACCAAAAGATGTTAATTAACCCCGTAATGATGATGATACTGTTATAGTATTTGTATACATAATACTGCAGAAATTGTTCGATATTAGTTGAAGGTCGCAAGAACTTTTCACTGATAATAAATCTTAGGGGTTAATGCTCAAGAATTGGTGTCTCAAGTGGCACCAGTTACGTTGATGCAAGTCTGCAAGCACGGTTAACTAGAATTATCAGTATTGAGGGATCGATCGTCATTGTAGTCTTTTGATATGCCTGAAATATTGAGTAGTCCACGTCCATGCATGCTACTGTAAGTTTTTGCGGCATATGGTAAGCCTACAAAATATGTTGGCACTGTTATTGTAACGCCCCGGCCCCAAACAAATTCAAACGAATCACAAATTCAAATGACCGATCGTTACCTTCCAAACAAATTCAAATTGTCAAATTTTGACCGGTCGTTACCTTCCAAACAAATTGTCAAATTTTGTTCCCCTCAGGGACGCGTCTCCCACTCGAACCCAAGACCTTAAAGGATCAAGGCGTAAACAATCCAAACGAATCACAAATTTAAATGACCGGTCGTTACCTTNCAAACAAATTATCAAATTTTGCTCCCCTCAAGGACGCGTCCCCCACTCGAACCCAAGACCTTAAAGGATCAAGGCGTTCAGAATGAGTACCAATTGAGCTACTACTAGCCCAATTGGTACTTACTCTGAACGCCTTGATCTTTAAGGTCTTGCAAAATTTGATAATTTGTTTGGAAGGTAACGACTAAACCACCATGACTCATGTAAAACCACCTAAATTTTTAATCTCATTTGATCAAACTCTTATTAATTGAATATTATTTTATTATCATCCTCTAATTCAATTAACGCGTTTCCATTATTCATAACATAAACTTGGAAATTACTAGATATGGCGGGCACGCATGCATATACATATCTAAAAAGAGACGAAGCTTAACTTCAAGGCAATGGGGACTCTGCAACCAACGATCTTACTCTTATGTTGACGTATTAGGTGAGAGATACGCAGATTTCTATATCCTACCTCCGTTCATGCTCTATATAAACCGCCTTGCCTCTCACCACACACCACACTCAGCTACTCTCCCACCACTGTCATCCACTATGGCAAGTAATTCTGTGCTATTTGCAGGCTCTCACAACCGCAATGAGCTTGTTGTCATTCACAACCATGAAGAGGTAACCATGCATGCACACCACAAACAAAATCTTCGAGGCAAATCCATTAACATTTTATATATAATTATTTTTGAAAAAGTGTGTTCTGTACATAAAACCGATATATTGTATTTTACATCCTTTTTCAAACTTTGAGAGGACATTTTTCATTAACTTTGTACTTGGAAAATGATTCTTCTCAACAGAAGTATGGAAAATGTATTCGATATTCAGAAAGTATAGGACTTTTATACGTGATTCTATTTCGTTTAGTTTCCAAGAAGCCACGTATAGTTAACAGAATAAAACCAGATAAAATTCAATTGGTAACTATTCAGTTGTAGGGGACTGATGTGTTCTAGTTTTGGTTTATTGTTGTTGCAGCCAAAGCCTTCAAAAAATTTGGATGGTCAAATGTGTGAGATATGTGGAGATGAGATTGGTAAAACGGTAGATGGGGATCTGTTTGTGGCTTGCGACGAGTGTGGTTTTCCAGTATGCAGGCCATGCTACGAGTATGAAAGGAGAGAAGGAACTCAACTTTGTCCTCAGTGCAAGACCAGATACAAACGTCTCAAAGGTAATAATATTAAATCGAACACGTTCGCCGAAAACTTGTAGATTATAATTGGAACTTGACAAACAACTTTGTTCCTGTTTTGGAACTGAACATGCTTCTTCTTTTGCACGTTGTTTAACTGCTGTGAAGGGAGCCCAAGGGTGGCGGGTGATGCAGATGAAGAGGATGTTGATGATATTGAGCATGAGTTTAACATCGAGGATGAAAACGAAAAGCATAAGCATGCAGTGGAAGCTGTGCTTCATGGGAAGTTGAACTATGGTCGAGGGCCTAACGAGGATGAAGATGCTCGATCTAGACAGGTGAACTTCAGCACTTCATGTAGACAATTCTTGTAATTCTATGCTAGGTCCTTCTTTTTTCTGTTAAATTTATTAGTCTATAAGTTTTTCAAGTGTTAAATAAAAGCTGTTGCATGCATGCAGGTGAATGGAGAGTCTCCAATATTGGGAGAACAGAAATTCTCTTCCGCACTTCATAAACGAGTGCATCCATATCCTGATGAATCTGGTACCTTCTCTTCTCTCAACCAAAAAATGGTTGAACTATATATATTTATACTACAACAAATTAGTTTGCGAATTCTATTAATTAATGAAAAACATGCAGGGATTGAAAGTTGGGATCAAAAGAAAGAGAGGACGGGTGACTGGAAAATACAGCAAGGCAATCTCATGCCTGACATAGATGGCGCAAATGATCCTGACTTGGCCAAGTACGTACAGTTAAATCTATCCCATCCAATCCAAACTCTAGACTATCAGAAATTATATATACACAACTGAAAGAAAGTTTTAGGATCATCACTCATATCTAATGAAATCCTATTATTATTTAATAAAATACCCATATAATTATATGATTAATAATTAATTGAATAAATTTATATATGCATAATAATTATGATTAATAATTAATTAAATAAAAAATTTATAGATGTATAATAATATGAGGGTAATACATATATAGGTCATCTATATTGATATGTGAAGTGGTGCAGGATTGATGAAGCAAGACATCCACTATCAAGGAAAGTAGCCATCCCATCAAGCAAGCTCAACCCGTATCGTATGGTTGTAGCGGCTCGGTTTATCATAATGGTGCTTTTCCTTCAGTACAGAGTGACGCACCCGGTGCAGGATGCTGTTGGCCTCTGGCTAACCTCTGTCATCTGTGAAATCTGGTTTGCTTTCTCCTGGATTCTTGATCAGTTGCCTAAATGGCTTCCTATCGAACGTGAGACTTATCTTGATCGCCTTTCCATAAGGTATCTTAAAAGATTTTACGTCCAAAAGCTTCTAGATTAATACTCTTCTATTTGTAGCCTTTTGGTTCCTGATGAGGTTTGTAATCCAGGTATGAGCGGGAAGGTGAACCCAGTATGCTTGCTTCCGTGGATGTTTTTGTCACTACAGTTGATCCCTTGAAGGAGCCTCCTCTTGTTACGGCTAACACAGTATTGTCAATCTTGGCAATGGACTACCCAGTTGATAAGATCTCATGCTACATATCTGATGATGGTGCTTCCATGCTCACCTTTGAAACCCTGTCTGAAACTGCTGAATTTGCACGCAAATGGGTGCCTTTCTGTAAGAAATTTTCCATTGAGCCTCGAGCCCCCGAGGTGTACTTTGCTTTAAAGGTTGATTATCTCACGGATAAAGTCCAGCCTACATTTGTTAAGGAGCGCCGAGTTATGAAGGTTTGTGCAATCATCTCCATTATTTTCATCAAAGCTCAAACTACTTGGAGCTGATTTTAACATTTGGTGTGTGACAGAGAGAGTATGAAGAGTTCAAGGTCAGGATAAATGCTTTTGTAGCAAAAGCGATAGTAGTTCCTGCAGAGGGATGGATCATGCAAGATGGTACACCATGGCCTGGCAACAATACTCATGATCACCCTGGTATGATTCAAGTTTTTCATGGTCAAGGTGGCAGGTGTGATGTGGAGGGAAAGGAGCTGCCCAACCTTGTTTATGTGTCTCGTGAGAAGAGGCCTGTTTTTCAACATAATAAGAGAGCTGGCGCCATGAATGCCTTGGTAATGATCTCACTGGATATGCTTGTTAATTTAGCTTCTGTGCCTTTTTTAAAGGCTGATTTATGTGATTCTTTGTACGTAATCTTCAGGTTCGTGTCTCTGGAGTGCTTACAAATGCCCCTTACATACTGAACTTGGACTGTGACCATTATGTAAACAACAGCAAGGTTGTGCGAGAGGCTATGTGTTTCCTTATGGATCCACAAACTGGAAAGAGGGTTTGTTTTGTTCAATTTCCCCAAAGATTTGACGGCATTGATAAACATGATCGCTATGCAAACAGGAACAGAGTCTTCTTTGATGTGAGCGTCAAAAACTACCTTTTCCAACTTCCAAGCTGGTTAGAAGACAATATAGTCAGATAGCATATTTGTGTGTTTTGCAGATTAACATGAAGGGGCTAGATGGCATTCAGGGTCCTATGTATGTTGGCACAGGATGCGTCTTTAGAAGGCAAGCGCTATATGGCCATGAACCTCCAAAAGTTAGTAAGCGCCCAAAGATGGAAAGCTGCGGCTGCTGCTCGTGTTTTGGACGCAAAAACAAACATCAGAAATATCTTAAGCCTAGTGCAAATGGAGAGGCTGCAAGCGTAGAAGGTCTCAAACAAGTGTATTAAATACCTGTCTAATGATCTGAAAATTACTTATTATACCACTCTTTAATTCATCATCTAACTCGAACATAAATTTGTCATTGAGTAGGACTGAATGAAAAGAAGGAACTATTGAAGTCCCACATGAATTTTGAATATAGATTTGGAGACTCGGCAGTTTTTGTGACTTCAACTTTAATGGATCAAGGTGGTGTCCCCGCTTCCTCAAGCAATGAAGCTCTGCTAAAAGAAGCCATTCATGTCATGAGTTGTGACTATGAAGACAGAACAGAATGGGGTGTTGAGGTAATATTAACAAGCTAGGTTTGCAGTGATTCTTCTCATTGTGGTTCACTCAGAATAATTTCTAATTAAGCTAAATCTTGAGAAATGTGAAACCAATTTTGCCCTTCACGAAATGAGTTCTAGAGGGTGGTGGCTTTTCAAGTCCATGGGCCACAATCCATACATAGATCATGTGATATCTTGACACTTAAAACATCTAAACATTTTGGTCGCCTTTGCATGTGCAGGTGGGTTGGATATATGGATCAATTACAGAGGATATCCTAACAGGATTCAAGTTGCACTCCAGAGGATGGAGGTCCATATACTGTATGCCAAGGATGGCTGCCTTTAGAGGTTCAGCTCCCATCAACTTGACAGATAGACTCAATCAAGCACTTCGTTGGGCCCTTGGCTCTGTTGAGATTTGCTTCAGTCGCCACAATCCAATGTGGTATAGCTTCAAGCAAGGAAAGCTCAGATTTCTCGAGCGCCTTGCATATGTCAACACAACTATGTATCCCTTCACCTCCGTAATACTCCTCACTTACTGTCTCCTACCAGCCATCTGCTTGCTCACAGATAAATTCATCATGTCAGAGGTAAAAAGAAAGAAAAAAAAAAAAAAAAAGAATTGATATGCTCGTATACTTGCATCAGAGTTCTTTTCTTTTGATCTGCAAAATGAACTTTTTTCTTTTTTTGCACAATACAGATGAGTGCCTTTTCAGGACTCTTGTTAGTTGCTCTTTTCATCTCATTCTTTACAAGTGGCATACTTGAGCTGAGATGGAGTGGAGTAACCGTTGAGGAATGGTGGAGAAATGAGCAATTCTGGGTCATTGGTGGCATTTCCTCCCACCTTTTCGCGGTTGTGCAAGGTCTGCTGAAGGTTTTGGCAGGAGTTGACACCATCTTCACAGTGACATTCAAGTTGTTTGATGATAAGGAGTCCAAAGAACTCTACAACTTTAAATGGACAGCTCTCCTAATCCCTCCAACCACCGTCTTAATCATCAACCTTGTCGGAGTGGTTGCAGGTTTCACAGGTGCCATGAACACTGGTTACCATGCAATTAGACCTCTAATTGGAAAACTCTTCTTTGTCTTCTGGGTGGTTGCCCATCTCTATCCTTTCCTGAAAGGTCTAATGGGGAGGCAGAACCGGACACCGACAATCGTTATTATATGGTCAGTCCTTCTGGCTTCAATCTTCTCTTTGATTTGGATCAGAATAGATCCTTTTGTTTTGAGAGCCACGGGACCTGATCCTAAGCAATGTGGAATCAATTGCTGAAATTTTTTTTCTTTTTGATGAAATAGATGTACATGCACATGTTCTTTGCTTGGGAGGATATAATATGATATGTGTGTAAGAACCAACAAATTGGAAAACCACAAGTAATAAAGCCAGAGTGAACGTTTTTGTGTATCTCCATTGCAGCCGTTACTGCAACTTCTATCTGTATGAATATTGCTTTTTTTTTTTTTTTTTTTTTTTTTTTTTTCTAGCATCTCACACTCTTTACACTGTCTGACACCAAGCCATCATCTTTCAAATATCAAGAAGTTTGAAATTATCTTGGATCTATATTGAATTAGTTGGTACATGTATCAATCAAATGAATTTCCTTAGTATATTCTTTTTAATATACACTAATCTGATTTTAGGACGGATACATAGTGAAAAAGTATAAAGTAGAAATTGTCAACTTGGTATTTCACTCTCTCTTTTTTCCTTTAATTGATCTAAAAAGAGCGTATAAATTTAAGTAAAATAGCTGAATCAAGATAAGAGCTGTAATATACAATGATCCTAATTCGCTTTTCATTTTAAGTATTTCCATCCAAATAAATGATAAAAACAGCATACCATGTTGAAATCACCATTTTTCTCTGTACATCATTCTACTTCTGTCAACATCCAAACTTAAAAAGAAAGAAAACTTCGGCTGAAATGATTTCTATTCTGTTCTCTATTAACTTCAGTTGCTAAAGACACAGATAATGACTGTATACCTTCATGCAAACATTAATGGATACTATTCTAGCATCAACATAATGCGTTTTTACCACAATAACGACCCAGAAGATCCCAACACCCATCAACAGATCAAATATATTACTACTTGCACGTTAGTAGACTTCCTAACGCAGCAATCGTTTTGAAAAGAAAAAAAGATGTATGTGAGTTCAAAGAACTCGTATAAATTGTATAAAGTTTAGAAATATGTAAGGCAGTTAAGGATCAAAGTCTAGCTAAATATTCACAGCTTTTTACATACTAGAAAGAGTGTTCTATATACAAACGGGAGATTAAACTTAAATGGATAATCGGCTGTACAGAAGCAAATTCAAGTTCAACATCATGAGCGCTTGACTTATATTTAAAATAATTATATATAATTATGTACACTTAATGTCTTCCATCACGTCTCTCAGCCTGAAGCAGGATCAGGAAGCAGTTGGTGAATGAATAGAGGAATCAGGTAACATGGCTACTGTCACAATGAAGTATTCACAGCCGATAGGGAGACCATATGGGTTAGCAGTTGATCCAGAATTCAAGGCCAAACGATCAGTCACTGTGTCAGATGTCAGATAATCAATTTGTTCTGCCTTACCAAGCTCAGGCCTACTTGACGTTGAAGTAGTAGGAGGCATTGGTTTCACTGTTTGGCGTTCAATATGCACAATCTGCCCAACAATGTAGCTTGGTTGGCTTGGAAGATGATCTGTAAACAAGGCTACTGATTCAGCAGACAGGTAATAGTTTGAGCAGTTCCTGCTGATTGCCTCGTAATGCCCAGCTGAGTTTAGAACAAATGCAGCTATTTCATGGACTTCTAGACGGCTAAATGATATCTTTTCCTTGTTTGCCTGAAGCAAAAACATACAATCACCTTACTTATATTTAACTTGTATTTATTTAAAAATAATAATAAAGTAGCCAAATGGAGCAAATCAAGCCAGGAAACTCATCCACCACCTCCTGATGTAGGACAAGATAAATAGAAAGTAAGAAGTGGATGATTTAGAAGAAAAGAGATATGAGAAAACTGAAAAGAGAAAAGGGAGGAATAATGGAGATTTTGGGGGAGAGATCAATATTCCATTACTATAATTCATCAGATTTGACTACAGAACTAAAGAATCAGGCATCTATGAATAAAATAGATACCTTTAACAAATAATTAAATCCTACCTAAACAATAATCAATAGGAAAATAAAATCAAACTAAATCAAGCACTATAATATATAAATTCCTCAGATAACTGAACTTATAAATTGATCTTATTCATATTCTGCATCACCATTACCACCAGACAATTTAATTTGGAAGGAAATTCAGAAGTTAAGAACCAAGTTGTACCTGCTTCTCAAGTTGATGCTTCGTGTATAAAGTTTTAACCAGCTCTTTCTTTTCTTCCAATTCCTTCCTAAGCTGTTCATTGGTAATTTCAACTTTACGGTACTTGTCAAGCAGCTCCTCCCGATGCTTTGACAAGAAAGTAACTCTATCCGCAAGGATCCGAATGAATTTTCGGAACTCAACAGTACTCTCCTCTTCATTGTCATTGATGGTGCTGCATATTTGTTCAGAGAAGGCAATTCATACCACCGCCATTTTATTTTTATTTTCATCAACAAAGTAGAATATGTAGCATAGCAAAAGTAATTCAGGCCTTATGGTATCTCTAGAATTATATGCTAAATATAATTTGTGTTAGTATGCTGAAATTTCATTGGCCAATAAGATATAACTTGAGGCATAGCATCTGATTGCAATCTCAACATCACATTTGAAATATCATGTTACAATTTATTGGGAAATCCACAAGCCAAACCAAGCCCCAATCCAATCAAAGGAATAAAACTAATAATAATCTCTTTTTCCTTGCAGCAGGTTAGTCTATATAATGAAATTTCAAAGAGGAGCAAGGAGCGATATTGTGTCAGCCATAGAGGGGAGTTAATAAACACAAGTCTAGCTAATAACTTACCTGGCCAAAGATTGAGCAAAGGCATTCAACGAGTCAGCAAAACCAGACACCCCACTGGCACCATAAACACAGGTACGAAGTCTTTCAAAGAGACTACGCAATTTGATAGCAGAAGCACGCAATGCACTATACTCTGAAGCCCTCCGGTCAGCTGCACATAAATGTGTTTGGGCTTCCTCTCTTGCTTCATGCAAACAATTCTCCAAGTGAGCACAATTCATCTGTTACACAAGAAGAGAGAGATGTATCAGAGTAATAAACAGCCTTCACTTATCAAAGAGTTTCCATGCATAACGAAAATTGTTACCAGCACCGCTAACACCTCAGCCAGACAAAGGAGTGCCTCCTATTTTGATTGAAACAGTAGATCAGGTCTCGGACAGACCCAACCACACAAATATTTTTATACAAGAAATATAAAAAAAGACGTTGTCATGATGGTGAAATCAACGCAATTCTTCTTCTCTTCTCTACCTCTCCTCCTCAATAAAAGTTTAGGTTACTACAAGGAATATTCATTAATTGAGATGGACATTAGCATCCTTGAGGTTTGAGCTAACATTTTGATCCAAAGGTTTCCAAAACCAACACTTTAATCTCTATATTTTAGAGAAAACTAAAATTAACACCCCAAAACTAATTAACCTTAGTTAAATATAAGGGTCAAAATGATCATTTTTTAAATCTCTGAATACAGGTGTTAGTTAACCCAAATCTCATGTGTGACTCTGTAAATTTCCCTAATTGAGATGCAAAATTTCAATTCAGGGAAGATGACACTTTCCAAATAAATAAAAAACAAAATATATTTAATTTTTAGAATTATGGACTTCAATAAACAAGATATCTTAATAGAAATTATGATAATCATTATGGGTCAAAGATGGTTCATAACAAAAATTCCATGCATTGGAATATCAAAAGGTAATGAGATCTTATCCTGCTAAAAAATATGCTATATCCTGCTTACTTGCATCTGGTAAACAATGATGCAAATACTGTTTTCGTAGTTACTTGAAATAACATACAAATGAAGAACTAATCATAGATAGTTAAATGAGGGTCTGACTGACCAAAGAACTTCCATGTCCGCATGCAAATGCCAATTAACAAAACCTAACACATTCAATCAACCAAAATTATCGAATAAATGAAAAGAGAAAAGTGACAGGCAACCAAAGAGATATTCAAAATGAATACTTTCAGTCCAAAGGTTCCAGACATTGGATATTCTTCCAATAGAAATGCATGGAAAGGCAATTTCAGAGGAAAAACCATCAAAAATTCTGAAAGCGATTTTGGTTGGTAAAACAAATAAACTATCTCAATCATCATTACTTGGACATGAAGAACCTCAAAGGTTAAGAAGGTCTTTGTCTTGCTGCTGGATCAGCGATAAAATAACAAAATATATATGCAATTCCTCACTGGCAGGATTTTCCAGTGCAGGAAGCTATAAGGATCTAAGTAGAGAACTTGTCTAAGTGTTTAATGAATGAATAACAGTGGGGATTCAAACTCAAACACCCAAGGCAAAAAACTGTCAGTTTGTTTTATTCTATGTACAACAATTGGATTTCCTAATCTTCCGCGTCCTTCATTAAATGGACGATCCAATAACATAATAATTTCATAACATTAGGGTGCTAAGTCATGCCAAATACCATAAATAAGAATTTGATTGACAAAAGAAGTGCTTTCATCCACCAAAGACTTGGTATATCCTTTGTGTCTATCAACTTTAATGTGTTTCTCATGACCATCTAATAACTCATTTGATAAAAATTCCATGGGTAGTATACCTAAAAGGAAATTCAAACACAATGGTTTTAAATATCATCATGGTCCTTCTATGTACGTTTATCTAAGGTTTTCCAACATCTAAAGAGTCGCATGCCAATTTAACTAATATAAGATCCTTATTTTTAAACCAAAGAGGGTAAAGGAAACTTACTCCAAGCAGTTTGCCAAAGATCGGCAATGGCAAAAATTAAATAAATTTATTTAAGAAAAAGGAACAGCTGCCAGAAACACAACTCGGTGAATTCTCCCACATTCTCCATAAAAACTACAAGAACAAAAATGGGGTTTAATTGCTTTTACCTGAGATTCATCAAGGAGCTTCTGACTCATTTCTAACTCCCTTCCAAGCACAGCAACCTCCTCCGTTGCAGCTTTAAGTTTGGTTTCAGTTTCACTTATTTGATTCGACTTGTCTGCAAGAGCATTTCGCAATTCCAACACAAGATCACTGCTCGTTTTAGATTCCAAACTCAGATCAGCTGCAGCATCACAAGGTAAGACATTAAGAGGCTCCGGCATGCTCTCAGCAGTTGAACTGTTTGTCAGTGACATTCCCAACTGCCCCACCATCTTATCTTTGCCATCTTTATCACCAATAGGAAGTTCTTCATGATGTGGCTCCAGCATTGATGAATCTAATTGAGGATTTATCATGCCAGAGGAATCCAACATATTTTCATCAACCCCCTCTCGACCTTTGCTCCGTTGCCTATTAAGAAGATCAAGCTTTACATCCAATGAATTTGAAACACAAGAGACCTCATCCATGGGCTCAGAAGTGGATATACAAGGCATGTGAGTCTGTCCACCACTAGATGTTTCTGGTTTGCAGTCATCAGCCCTCCCAGTCAAAAGGGAATAGTCAGAACCATCCTTACTGTTTAAGTGTTTCTGCCCCTCCAAATACTGATCAGACAATCTCTGCTCTAGCTCTTGAATGCGCTTCTCATATGAAACACACAACATTTGCTTTGCCTTAAGCATAGATTGGAGATGTTTTCCATACTCATCTTTCAGATGCAAGGCTTCAGCTGTCTTCTCTGCTGCATTCTTTAATATACCATCCAGTTTACTGTCATCAAGTGATTCATATTCAAAATCAGGGCACACGGAACAAATTATGGCAATAGCCGAAGCAAGTTCAGCTTTCAGTTTTGCATTCTCAACTTCCATCTTGCTAGTTCCAGCAATCTCTACTAGGTCACATCCTTCAAGGAGCTCCTCACAGTCATCTTTCTCAAGAGTGTCCACCGATAACTCTTCAGCCTCAGCTGAATGTGAACTTTCATTTGACATGGAAAAAGAACCTCTTAAGCTTCCAGGCTTCTCTCCTTTGGAAGGCAGTCCTGCCAAATACTCAGGAGCATAATAGTCTAGGTCTGAAATGTCAATATCAAGCAAATCTGTATCAAAAGGAGCTATATTAACATCACACTGACTAGGAGTATCAAATAACCCCATGGCTCCTATTATATCCCTAGGTACATATGCAAGATGATCCTTCAAAAAATTGTCTCGTCTTCTGACTTCTACCTCCCTCTTTGTTGCAAGCTTTTCAGCCAACTGTCCAGCCATGCCCATATAGAGCTTCATGGAAGCCTTTCTTCTCACTACTTCTGCAAGACAGGCTCTATATGCAGGGCCAATACCACGAACCACCCTCAGGTCTCCAAAAAGACTCTCCTGGCGAACCATTGCCTCTCTAAAAACAGGAAACTGTAACTTAGCATCTTTAATGATGTAAGAAACATAAGTTATCTTTTGCATGTAATTGTGCACAAAGAAGTTCATTTCATTCTTCTTATCCTTGCAATAGTCAAGCAGCTTGGAGATAAAACGATCACAAGCCTGCATCTTGGGTAGGTGATTCTTGTCATGGACATCATACATAGGACCCAGCGCGGAAACTGCATCATGAGGACGTGTTGAGGAGGACAACTGGCTGGATAGACAACCATCCACAAGTTTTTTCACTGTACTGACATCTTTGCTGCATGAACATGCATGTGAAGGATTAGTCTGTGAATTTGTAAAATTCTTGTAAAAAACAACTATTACAGTGTATTGACACTTATATACACAAACTGAAGTATCAACAATAACAAACTGAAGAATGGTGACATTCAGAATCTCATGTTCTTCACTTGAAGAATGCATACTATAACATGGAAACAAAACCATCATATTAAAAAATAAAAATAAAATAAAAAAAAATTGTTGCAAATATAAACCACAAACAAGCTTTAAACCTGACACTTCAGAATACTGTGACAGTACCACATTCAAGTTCATCAATCAACTTGAGAAAAGCCACCAGAAAGTCATATCACAAAAGCCAGAATAACTTTCTGAGTAAAAATAATAAAAAATCTAAACGACAGTATACAACTAGGAAAAAAAATCCAAAATTCACCCACCTCAATGACTGCATTATACTCTTTTGTTCACTGATGTATCGCTGGTGCTCCTTGATCATTACTTCTAAATTCTTGATGGGAAAGGAAGCCCTGATATTTAGCAATTCCTCGACTTTGCGCTTAACTTCACTAAACGTCTGCTTAAATTGTGAAACTTTATTCTCAAACTGCCTGTGCGAGGTGCTACAATTGTCTGCCGCTTTCCGCAAGTTTTCTTCCTTTACAAAATCCAATAAGCACTTGCAAGTAGAAGTCTGTAGATTAGGATGAAGCTTGACAGACCTCAATTTCTCAATTTCCCTCTCAAAATTTGCTAAAAGATCATTATGTTTCCTATACTGCTGCGAATATCGCTTCATGAATTCATTGTAGTTTTGGTTAATCACCCTATAATATTGTTCCAAATTACCCCTACCCACCTCAATCGCTCTCTCTTGCACCTTTTGCTCCCTCAAGAGCCTTTCACAGCTCTCATACTTAGCTTGTGTGAAGACATATATAGCGTGACCCTTATAGTAATGGTACCTAAATTGCCTCTCGTAAGAAGGCAAGGCCTTCAAAGCTGGGTCTGGGGCATCATCTAGAGGGTGCGGGTCTTGTGATGAAGCTGGAGGTGCAGGCTCTGCAATCTCAAGTACATCAACTTGCTCCAGTGGAGGTGGAGGTGAGTTAGTTTGCAGCCGCACTTTATTGAATATGAACACTTCTTTATCATTAGCAGGCAGCTTATAGGCTGAAAGCTGCTTTTGCGGCTCCAGTTTCATGTCCAAGCAGAGAACAAGCTGGTCATAAAAGTTTATACCTGAAACGGATTCAATGAACCGCATAACTGCCTCGACAGGCGTGGTTTCATTACATTCGAGCTCAAATGAGCGGCCATTCTCTGCAATATGAACCAAAAGCTTGCCGTCGAGAACCAAACTTTCTGTGATACTGGAAGTCATCTTCTATATCTTATCCTCAGAAACCACAGAATATGATTCAACAAAAACCACCAATACCACAACACGATTCAAGCCTTGACCAAGAAATTATAGCTCAATACCAGCCCTTTACAAAACAAACCTCACCAAAATGCAAATTTTTTTCCCTTAAAGCCTCGATACAACCCAGAATTATCACCAACCCACTTCAAAAACCTGAAAAAAGAGCCAATATTTACAAGACCCACTAAGGATTAAACCGCAAAAGGCGAATAACAATCGACCCACCAAAGCACTTGTCATGAACACCCAAAATTCAACATTTAATCCTCCAAAAAACCCCCTATCCAAAGCCAACCCACCGGAGATAACCTCAAAAAAACCCCAATCGTCACAGACCCACCATCGAATCCTCTAAAACCACAGCAAACACCACCACACCCAACAATTATCTCGCCAAATCGGCCCCAAATCCACCACAACCACGAACGAAGTCCAAACAATATACAAAAATTCCCAATGAAAACCCTAAAGAAACAAACCTTTTTTGCCCTTTTCTGAGATAAAGAGAAGAAATGGATTATCACAAGCGATTACGTGAAGAGATGAATCTTACACGGTAACAAGAAAAAAATCTTAAAAACGTTCTTAAAGGTTCTCTTCACGAAACCCCTTTGATTTATACTTTGTTCTTATATCAGAGTATTAGTGTAATCACGGCTTTGTTTTTTTTTTTTTTTTTTCTTTACTTTCTTTNTTAGTGTAATCACGGCTTTTTTTTTTTTTTTTTTTTTTCTTTACTTTCTTTTTTTTTTCTTGTTTACATTAATAAAATATAAAAAAAAGACCCAGAGAACCTTCTGCGAGAAGTAACCAAACCACCGTAGCAGAAGAGCTCTGTTCCCCTATTATCTATCTTTATCTCTTTCACAGTCTCACTCTCTCTCTCTCTCTCTCTCTCTCTCTCTCTCACACAGCAAAACACCAAACTTTGAAGAACTGAAAAAAAAAAATGTTTTTTTTTTCTATTATTTGCTTATTTATTTATTGGTTTAGCATTGTTGTATCTATTTTGGCCTCTATAGTCCATATAAACTACAATTACCACCTGCTTGTTTTAAATTTTCGTTTCTCCCCCGAAAGATAAAAAAATTGGTTGCTTTTAGCCCCCTTCTAAGTGTCGAACAGTAGATCGGAATTGAGTGTGGGTTATAATTTTTTGGTCATGCGTCTCAGTTTGAGTTTTGATGGACTATTCCAATACTTGATTCATTACTTACCCTAGTCCACATTATATTTGATAATTGATAGAGATTTCAAATTCATGATATCGAAGTAGCACAACAAATTCATAACCAATCTTGTTATTGTAGTTAATATTACTCTACTGTAATACAAATTTATGACTACTTTTTATGTTATTGATTCCTGTCAATTTTGAGGTTGAACTTTCTAGCATAAATTATACAATTCACTTTTCAATTTTCCTTTTGTTCCCATAATAAAGTTGATACCTTCTAATGATGATATGCAGAGACATTATACTTGCAATCATATTCATGGATTAATCTCATGGGTACATGAGCCATTAAAATTATTATTTCAAAGTATATGAAAACTTTTGTGGAAGTAACTAATTAATGATAATTTAGGTCTCTCCAAGAAAATATAAAATCAAACCCCAAATTTTGGTAATATAACTAATAAGTTATTTAAAAAAAAAAAAAAACTTAAATTTCTTTCCAAGTACAAGTCTACAAGACTACAACCAACTGACCAAGTGCCAATATGGCCCCAACTTGACCCCAACACCATACACATCAACGTCAATGATCTTCCTCCAATCATCATCTCACACCACTCTCAGCTTTTACTTGATCATCAACATTCTCTACACTTTCTCTTCTTCTTTTTCTTTTTTTAAACCGAAAAAAATCATGACCCATCTCCCCCGTCTTTCATCACATAAAATATTTTGAGATATTCTTCTCACGATGAGATTACTTCCATAATCGAAAATTCCATGAACGGAAGGACCCATTAGAAGGCAAACAAATGTAGAGTTAGAATTTGCCTTCTCTTTGTGGAGCCAAGCCAATTACTAGGTAAGACTTGGAACATATGAGACACATAAAAGAGCAATTACAACTCTGCACATGGTTGAATGTGCATGCACCGCGGTGGTCCACTTATGTGTGCCAAGCTCGATAGTGACTTGCCGCAGCTTTGCTCATGACATATATATGTACCATGTAAATGTTTCATTTCACCAACCAGCAGCTATCAGTAGCAGTAGCAGCCTAACTGGCGAGTGCAATTGCATGTCTTTCTTCGCAACTTCCAGGCTGCTGCTTGCGTTGATGTCGTTGCTTGCGAGATCTTAAGTCCAAAATGTCATGGAAAATTAGAAATTGGCTTTGTGCTTACTTGCGCATAAGATAAACAAAAATTAATTAATTAGCGTCGTCTAGGCCTGGTGAAATTGATCGTATTCGTGTTTCCTTGCAACTTCCTCGGCTGCTTTTTGTAATTTGATTGCTGTGATGCTTTCATGTGCGTGGAAATTTCTAAAAAGTAAAATTCAACTTTATTCTCTGTTCCACGATAAGGCACATTTTTTTTTTTTTATGTTAAGAGTGTCATCAAAATTTGGCTTAAAGCTTTCGTTATTATTCTACCTAACCTTTAAAGGTAGATTTATATATTTGTAACCCATTATCTAATTTAACACCCATTTTTATTCTAAATTTATATCTTAAATAACACAAAATGCGATTTAATAATTTAATAATATAATAATAATAATTTTATAAAAATAATCACGGATTATATTAAAAAATAACCAATCCAATCAGTTAATATTAACTTATCAATCTGTTAACCAATAATGAAAGTCAAATAATCTATTACCTTTGGTTAGCTTGTAAAATTGAATATGATATATTAATGGTTTATAATTTCATATGCAATAAAATATAAATTTCATAGAAAGTAGCAAGATCGATAGTAAAGGTTTAGAATTTTAAAAAATCAATAATAATCGCAAACGTCGGGACACTTATGAGATTTACGAAATGGTTACAATCTACGAGTTGATAAGCCTGGATAAAATAATTCTGAAAATTAAAAATATTATAAAAAATATCTTGCAACGAAGTTGTCTTCCAAGTTTCAATGGGAACTGTTGGGTCGTCGAGTGCCAACTAATCGAAACGTGTCGTCGTTGAATTTGTTGACATTGCTTATGAATTAACGATTAATTGATCCCATGAAACACGTGATCTCCGATTTCCATTACACACACACGTGGCATTATTCTTATTCATACGTTGATTATTTCATTCAACTGAATCGAATTATGAAGCTCCGCGAAATTGAGTGTAATTGGGACTTTAATTATGTAGGGTTAGAGATGTTCTAATCACTTGGATTATTGACTGGCAAAATGGATGTTTAGATGACTAGAAGTGCCATGATAACTATCACCGTCGTTATCATCTTAATATAAATTAATTATAAGATTAGATTTTATTAACTTTTGTATAACCTTGAATGATGTCAACAATATCACGTATATGAGCTAACATGTTATGCTTAGTTGTTAGAAGCATTAACAAAGTATAGCGACATGATACGGCATGAGCACACTAAATTTATTTTTGATCTATCACAAACTCACAAAATATTTAATTTTGATTGGAACGAAGGGACCTTATTAAAATTTAATTTATCTTTTAAAATATTTGGACATCATAAAATATTATTATGAGACATATTTAATGCATGTTGGATATTATCGGATAATATCAAATATAGTTTATCATCAAACTTTAAATTATAATATCTAAATTTAAAAAAAACGGATTAATTATCAAACACTTCTTTTGTTTCAACTCATAATATGTGAACATATTTAAAGAAATGATAACAAAATAACTCATAATATGTCAACATATTTGAAGAGGTCATAACAAAACAACTAATAATATGTGAACATATTTAAACAAGCGATAACGAAAGAGATATATGGTTGATAATTTATTTGGAAAAACCCATGTGATCTTCATGGATCTTAATTATGTGCAAAGATTAATTTATCTCTCCCCCAAAGACGTTTTCAAAGAGAGATGGCAAAGAACGATTGTTAAAGTAAAAATTTTGATGATCTCGAGAAGAGGAAACTGTCATGGTTCATGAATCGTAATTGAATTTCCAGAAAATGACTTTCCCCAAGTTTGGTGAAAGTTTTTATTATGTATTATTATACATAAATAAAAAATTGAAATTTATTATGTATTATTATTGCTAGTTTTTGACCGACAAATTAGGTAGATATACTTCGAAGTTAAAGCAATCAAAAGAAGAAAAAGTGATACACGTAAATGTTATCGATCCAAAACAACCATTATATGGGCGTCTACAGACTGTAATTGATCATACATCAAAGACAACCCATCTATAAAATTAACAAATTCTCTTACTAATTATATATCTATTTAATAATGGCAAAAAGTAATAAAAAAAAAAGATTATTTTATTCAATTTTCTATTTAAACGCTAAATTTACAGTCACTCATTAAGAATAAACTTAATACCCAATTTAGACATATTTTTAATATCTACATAAATTTGTTCAACATTCTGATACTTTGTTAGGCACTTAGTAACATAAATTAGACATTTTACTCAATAACTGTGCACTTGATTAGATATTTTACTTAACAATTAGACAGTTATTTATAATTTTGCTATAAATAGAAAATTTGAATTCTAAATTGATGTTGTATTAAGTAAATGGTAAGGTAAATATATAAAACTCAGAACAATAAAGAATGATTTATTCAACTTATCATTCACTTGATAGCGCATCAACTTGGGATCCAAAATTAGGATATAAACTTTATACTCGTAGCATTATTCTTTATAATAATCAAAACTTTGTCATCCTTTACGTTTCTTAAAAGTAAATTTAAAGAATTAATAGTTTTTAGAAGTGATGACTATTAGATTACCATGCAATGAATTCATTTAGGTACAATGGTCAAACATTTGATCTTGATTGATTTTGGTTTGTCGTACTCCATGTACATACATAGATGAGTAAATTATCATATAATAATTAGTATGGTTGACATATAGCAACACATGGTTCATGCTCAAAATTTAACGGTGATAATTGAAGTGTACAAATTGGTCCCCCCTTGAGATGTGTACAAAAATACATTAATTTGGGGCAGCATCAAAGTAGATGATACCAAGAATTCCTTACTATACAAATAATTTTTAATGTCATTTTCTTATCTTTGCTGCACATGTAATATAAACAAAAGTGACTCATCGGCTATAATGTTTCAGGATAAAATCGTACGCATAATT